>APFE030917521.1:38032-51386 GCA_000404065.3 Pinus taeda | reverse complement strand
GTAATTACATCTCTCTCATACTCTAAATTAGAAAGCACTTATCAATATCATAAGAACTCTTTCTCTCTCTCTCTCTCTCTCTCTCTCGGAAATTTGATATGGAAATATTAATTAACCTAAATAGTCAAATATGTTAGGTTCAATGTGCATGAAGGAAACTGACATTTAATACTCACTGCAGACCATTTTACAACAATTATTTTTCAATGGCATCAAAGCTTCAAAAGAATTTCTCTCTTCTCTTCTCTCTCTCTCTCTCTCTCTCTCTATATATTTATATTATATTATAATATGATATATATATATATGTCAACTACATACTAGACATTGAAGGAATTACACAACTCCCTCATACCCTAAATTAGAAAGAACTCATCAATAGAATAATAACTTTCTCTCTCTCTTTCTCCATGAAGTTGATATATTGATTTTTTTTTTTAAGCAAGAAAATTTTTCATTAGATTTTCACAAAGTTACATAGAATACATGCATGGAGTATCATGTGCTAAGAGAGTCTGAGTAGAGAGGTATAAGGGCCCGTCAAAACCATCTTAACTGAGAGCCTACTGAGGAGAGACCATCTGCCCTTGAAAGAGAAACCATACGGTCCTCCGAATAAGTCTGAAAGTAACATTTAGCTTCATAATACGAAAACTAGAATGCTAGAGATAACAAAATATCATAACAAAATTGTAGACAAATAAAAAACTAGAAGTGCATTTCCTTGTACCCGTTAACAAGGTTGCTTTTCTAGGAGTCAGGGAGGACAGTCCCACTCAATGGATACTCCATATGAGCGGGTAGTGGCTTGTTGTCATAGGGATAGGCTAATGATGGCCATTTGCTACGTAGAGGTTCCAGCTTGATAAGCTTTTCTTGCTTTTAGGTTGACATCCATTTGATTGATGTCTAGCTTGGAAGAGATATGAACATGCTCCCTTAGGTTTTCTAGCCCCTGATCCTTAGAGTTTTGGGGCCAAGGAATCATAGGGCTAGGAGAAGTGGCTTCCTGAGTTGTAGAATATGGATTTTCCATGATCCAGTGATCAAATTTTAGCTCAAAAATGAAAGTGCCTAGAGTGTTTCGAAACCTGCGTCAAGTTTAAGTGTTCAAACATAGTTACCGATGAAATGGGAACTATTACCTTAAAACGGGTACTCGAGCCCAAAAACCCCAAAAAAACATGAAAAACAACCCAAAAATGAAAATTGTTTATTCCAAAACGATGTTTTTTTTTAGGGTAAATTTTCAACATTTTTTTAAATGGAAGTAAAAACCATTTTTTTGAAAAATGGATGAAAAAATAACCCTTAAAAAAATTGTTTATTCTGGAATAAGAAAAAAAATTGAGTTACAATTTTGACATTTTTTAGCATTGGAGTTAAAGAGAAAATATTCGAACTACGAAAAACTGTAAAATTCCAACAATTTTGGGCCATGATGTTAAAGATAAAATATCATGTTTCGAATCCTGATAAGTCCAACTATTTCCATCCATGTTGTTAAAGATAAAATATCTTGATTCTAAAAAACCTTGAAATTGTAATTGTTTTCGACCATAGCATTAAAGATAAAATATAATGACTTAGAAAAACATTAAAATCTTGACAATTTTTCAACCATGCAATTAAAACCAAAGATTATGACTACAAAAAATCTCAATTTTTCAGAATATTTCGAGCATGACATTATGGAAAAATTTTATGACTAAAAAAAACTTTAAAAATGAACACCTGAATGAAAGAGTTATTATACCAAGAGTAATGTTTTTAAAATGTTCAATGTATAGCGATTTTAAAATCTTAGCCTAAGACAACTTGAGACATTGCAAAAAAAATTAAAAATCAACTATCAAATTGACACGCAGTGTAGGTAAGCTCAACCCACTGTAATGAAAATTTAAAGACCAACCATGAAATTAACACATTATGGGGCAGATTCAATTCAATATAATGAAAAAATTAAAATAAACTATCAAATTGCACATAATGAGATTGAGTTGCTAGAGAAGCATTGACACAGACACTACAAAAAGAATGTGTATACATATAATTATTATCAATATTAGAAAAAAACACAAAATACAAAGAAAACAAAGTTTCAAATATTGAAAAATAAAAATAAAACAATAATACATGTAATAAAACTAAAAAATCAACAAAAATTCAAATATTAAAATATATAAAATGCAAAAATTCAAATATTGGAAAAAATAGAAATAAAAAAAACACAAAAATACAAAAGGAAAACAAAAATTCAATTATTGAAAAAAATAAAAATAAAACCAGTAATATAACACAAAAAATATGAAAAAAAAAAATCAAATATAAAAATATATATGACAATAAAAACTATAAAAACTTAAAAAAAAAACCATCCAAAAAAAAAAAAAAGAAAAAAAAAAAATAAAAAAAAGATAAAAAAAAATAAATAAAACAACATAACAAAAAAAAACAACCAAAAAAAAAAACTAAAATACTAAAAAAAAACAATCCCCGTCCCACCTAACCCATGACAAAACAAGAGATGGCATGACAAAAAAAAAAAACAACATATAAAATACATAAAATGTAACTATAAAATAACCAAAAAAAAATTAAAATCTTAAAATAACAAAAAAAAAACAAAAAAAAAAAAAAAAAAAAAAAAAATTAAAAAAAATATCAAAAATAAATTAAAAAAAAAAAAAATAAGAATATTAAATTTAAAAAAAAAAATCCATAAAAAAAAAAAAGAACATTAAAAAAACCTACTATTTATTGAGGTTGTATATACCTAATATTATATTTTGACAAAGTCCGTTATTAAAATACAGTTAGATCTTGACAAGCCAGCTATCCAACAATAAGCATATATAGTTTCTGTTTATTTAATTCCCATTAACAAATTATATTTATTACCCTATTTAACTATACTAAAAATTAATATGGGTACTTTGTTATCACTTACCTAACGGATTGGCCGCACTGAGGTTTCGTATTGGTACTTCCATATCGCTTACCTAAGCCATTGGCCCCACTGCGCCTCTGAGGAAAGGAAAGTTTCTGTAAAGTGGTTATCATTCTACGCTGTAATAGATGTTTCTTCTTTTTGGTTTACATTTTTTCTACTTGGGCAACGAGACTGATCGCTCCCGTGTGAGATCTGTGCATTCCCCTGATGGAAACATGCATATGCATGATTGTTTGGAATTGGAATTTTTTTTATACAAGAAGAAGATTAAATCATTATTATTTAGATGTTTTTCTAATCTAAAATTTATATAGATTCATTTTGTGTGGATTTATTAAATATTGAGAGATTAATTTTTTTGTATACAAATTTATTTTATAATGTATAATTTAAAAAAAAATTGCATTTAGATAGTTTTGATTTTTCTAGTTCTTAATAGATTTAAACTTAAGATGAATTTATGCTGGTTATATATATGTTTAGGTGTGATCAAGTTATAAGGCAACTCTTTGTTAAATATAAAAAGAATTACACGTCTTTTCATTTTGAGTAACACACTAATACATGATTTTAATTATATATATTATTTTAATTTCTAATTATTTTATATAATATATACATAGTTGAAATTGAAATATTTTACTCATTATGGACATTGAAATATTTTATTTATTTTTTGGATATTAATGTATTTTTAAATAAACATCATGGACATTGGGATATTAATATACTTTTATAGACATCTCCATCTACTGGGAAGTAGAAAGCATAATGGAATATGATCTCTCTCTCTCTATCTATATATAAATTGTTATTAATAGTTTTTAAAATGCTAAATGACAATTCAATATCAAGCATTGAAGTAATTACAACTCTCTCATACTCTAAATTAGAATATCATAAGAACTCTCTCTCTGGATGAAGTTGATATTGAAATATTAATTAACCTAGATACTCAAAATATGTTAGTCAATCTGTTCATTAAATATTGAAAGAAATACTAACTAAGTCATACTAGGATCCTTTCTGCTCTCTCTCTCTCGCTTTATATATATATATATAATATATATATATTATAGTTTTTTCTTTCTTCTTTCCAAGGAAAGAAATCAACCTCCCCCTCGCCCAAAGGGGAAGAGTGAGATTTGTTGCTACCAAGCAAACCACAATTATACTCATTGAAAAGCCATTACAACAATATTTTTCAAAGCATCAAAGCTCAAAGAATACTCTCTCTCTCTCTCTCTCTCTCTCTCTCTCTCTCTCTCATATTTACATTGAAGGATTTATGCGTCTCCCTCATACCCTAAACTAGAAAGTACTTATCAATAAAATAAGAACTCTCTCTCTATGAAGTTGATATATTGAAAAAAAAATTAAGCAAGAAAAAATCTTATTAGATTATTACAAAGTTACATAGAATACGTGCATGGAGTATCATGTGCTGAGAGAGTTTGAGTAGAGAGGTATATAATGGCCCACCAAAACCATCTTAATTGAGAGCCCACTAAGGAGAGACCATCTTCCCTTGAAAGGGAAACTATAATGTCCTTCGAAGAAGTCTAAAAGTAACATTTAGCTTCATAAGCCATTAATGAAAACTAGAATGATAGAGATAACAAAAGATCATAACAAAACCATAGACAAAGAAAAAACTAGAATATCATTTCCTTGAACCTGTTAATGGGGTTGATCATTCTTGGGGATGAACTAGAAGGGATCCTCTTGTTCTTCTGTGAGTCAGGGAGGACACTCCCAGTCAACGAACACTCCATACGAGAGGGCAGTGGTGTGTTGTTGTAGGAATAGGCTACTGATGGTCGTTTGCTACGTGGAGGTTCCAACTTGAGAGGCTTTAACTGCTTCTCAATTGACATCTATTTGATTGATGTCTAGCTCGAAAGAGATATGAAAATGCTCCCTTGGATCTTCTAGCTCCTAATCCCTGGAGTTTTGGGGTCGATGAATCATAGAGCTAGGGGGAGTAATCTAGATTGTCCAAAGGAGCCAACGAGTTAGGGGAGGCTAGAGGTGATGGACGCAGAGGGAATTGAATTCCCAGAGCTCCTAACAGGGTCCTCAAAGAAGAGCGAGTCTGTATCAAATGAAAATCCATATCAACAATGTGCCTATCCTCCAGTCGTAGGACCTCTTCATGGTCCCTCAGGTTATGGTCCAATAGGTTCCTAATAGCCCAATGGCTATTACCCATGTTCCTAAGCTCTTGAGCTTCCATGGTGGCCACCAAGAGCTTGATGTGTTGAGGCATGTCTTCATCAAATCGATGCATCCTTGAGCCATGCAAAGTTGGAGGTGGCAGACCATGTCTCTGAATTTTTCCACTAGTTTGTCTCTGAGAAATAAGCCCAACAATGTCTTCATTTGCTAATGAAGGGACACTAAATTTAGAAATTGTTTCTTCCTGCCTCTTATGTGACCTAGATCTAGAACCCGTTGACCCAAATCTTTAAGGAATTATGAGTCAGACATCGATTTCCTTTCTTCTCCAACCTTCATCTCCAATTCTTTAATTTCTAGGCACACATCTAGAGGGATGACGTTGAAGTATGAAGTCATTGATTCATGGGCAAACAATCTTGTGCCCCTCTGACCAGATCGAGAAGCACTTCTACTACCCCCTCTACTTCTCTGACATTACCTTGGAGGCATGTCAGAGTCAAAGAGGGGTAATTTGAGACGTTTATAGGGATTTCCCCTGCCTACAAAAGGAAAAACAAACCAAACTCTATGTTCTACCAAGTCAGGACACCAACACACCAAGTTATCACAATATTCCCAAATAAAATTATTGTACTTTGAAAGAAGACCACCAACACAAATCAGAGGTGATACAAACTCCATAAAAGGCTTACACTCCTCCACCATTTGACCCATACAACACCCCTTCTAGGTTCTGGATCACAAGACCTAGACCCAAAGGACAACAATGTTGTAACGACCCTGGTTAAATGCTCATGTAAAAATATATAAGGCCACGGTCATGGGACATGTATTCCAAGTTGAATGGTGAGGAAAACATCCTAGTGGGTGTTCATTCGGTTTACTATCGCTAAAGGAAATTGGCAAAGGCAATGACAAAGGTTTTGGAAAGGAAAAATGGCATTTTGGAACACTTATTTATGAAAAAAATGGAAATTAGGAGAAAATGAAGGTTAATGGTCACAGGTTGCATGTGAGGAGGAAAATGAAGGAAAATAATGGAAAATGAAGAAAATGGAGGCCTCATTGATAAAAAAGGCTTCTGAGGATCAGTTTGTAAGCTTGGTAAGTTCAATTTTGGAGCTCTCTCTCTATTCTCTCTCTCTCATACTCTTGGACACTTAGAGTTTCTTGGAGCACTCTTGGAGAGTGTGACATACATGGAGTTTTGGAGCAAGAGGTCAAAGGAAGAGCATGAAAGTGCAAGAGAACATTGAGATCAACAACTACATCGGGTTTTGGTTGCAGTTACTGAGTTGCATGTCTGTTTTCCTTACTAGTTTTGGCATGCATGTTATCCAACAATGGGCATATACAACCCCTCTCATTTAATACCCATTGGCAATCCACATATTTGTTGTCGTGTTTAACTGCACTGAGGTTTAGTATTGGTACTTCCCTGTCACTTACCTAACAAATTGGCCGCACTGAGGTTTCGTATTGGTACTTCCATATCACTTACATAAGTGATTGGCCCCACTGTGGCTTTGGGGAAAGGAAATTTTCTGTAAAGTGGTTTGTAAATCATTATCATTGTAAGTTGTAATAGATGTTTCTTCATTTTGGTTTAGATTTTTTCTACTTTGGCAATGAAACTGATTGCTCTCGTGTGAGATATGTGCATTCTCGTGATGGAAATATGCATGATTGTTTTAATTTGACTCTAATATTAAATGTCAAAAGCAGTTTAGATAAATGCAAGAAGCATAAAACCAAGGTACATAAAGTCTATTAAGAATAAATGAATGAGATTAAAAATAGTTTATGGGACCACAGCCTCCTTGTTTTTCACCTTTTGCAATTCAGTGTTTTTTTATTCATTGTCATAATTGTATGTCTTTGAAAGCATAACATTCCAAAATGAAATGTTTTTCCAATTCTACTGACCAGAAGTGCAAAATGTACACACTCCTTCTTCCCAAGCTTCTTTAGATATTTTCCATAGTCTTGTTTCACAATAATGTTGATGTGAGTTAGTTCTTAATTGAGCAATAAGAATCTTTTGCTTTCCACAAAATGCTAGCTCCAATGTACTCCTTTTGTTGGAGATCACAAGCCAACTCTTTTCCCCATATACCCTTATGGAACTTCTCCATAACAAAATTTTGTAACTCCTTTCTATTTGAGGGACAAGGGTTGAAGTAGATATCTCGTTTTTTAATCCATTTGTTGTTTTGTCTCATCCTGTTTTCTTTCTTTCACTCATGTCTTCATTGAAGATAACTTTAGGCCATCTATCTACTCATAGTTGCTTAATTCTTTTTAGATATCTTATAAGACACACCATAACAATTGTTTTGATGGAAGTTGCTAGTGTTTCACTCAACATTATCTCATAATTATTATCTATCATGCAAACTATCCCAAAAATATTATTGAAATTATAACTTTGCACACTTGGGATTTTTTTGGAATTATTTTATTTTAAAGTTAATTTAAAAAAATGAATTAAATATAAATAGGATTTTCTCCTTATATTTTTTAATTTAAAATTGGATTTAAAATTTACAAAAATTGTTGAAAAATAAATATTATTTGTTAATTGTATGCGACCAAGAGGTTAAAATCATTTTGTTTGTTGAGCATTGAAAATTCAATGTCCTTGTATAACTTTTTCTAATCGAAGTATCTTCACGAAAATTTGTTTGTTTGTTTGTTGAGCGTTGAAATTCGATGTCCTACTAACTTTTTCTAATAAAAAAAGAACATGAAACAATGTTACAAGAGGCTCTAGAGACAGGGAAACAAGAATGACAAAACATGAAAGAAGTAATAACAACAAACAAAGATGCAATAATTTCTAAACAAACTCTGGTAGATACAAAGTTATCTCAACAAACAAACATTTCCAAAGAGAAGGCAAAAATGAACAACGGGAAAGATCGTCCAAAACAAATCAAAGCTAGAGCTGAAGACACTAATGGTTACATAAGGATAGAGGAAGAAGAAGATGCAAATGATTGCAGAGCACAGGAAATAGAACAAAAAGAAAGACATGACATAAAAACAAGCTTTATTATCAGGGGAATAAGAGATTATGGGAAGAATGAAAGTACTTTCAATTTGAAAAGAGACTTTCTGAAAGAGAAACTACATTGGAAAGGGAAAATTTTCTAAGCAAGAAGGGTTGGGAGGATATGTGAAGAGAGGCCTCCACCCAAAAAGGTCACCATGGCAAGCGTGCAAGAAAATGACAACTTTTGGGAAAAAAGAAACTCTTGAAAGGCTCATACTTCTTCCTCAATGAAGATTTAACCAAAAAACAACAAGAGGAGAGAAGGGATGAAGTGGAGAAAATTAGAACAACAAGAAATGAAGGGAAAAGGGCATGATTGTACAATGGAAAAGTCGTTATTGCAGTGTTTGGGCCTCCAGGCAAATCAGGACAGGAAGTTGACAGTAAAGAAAAAACAGAGAATTCAATAATAGAGACGAAAACAACAAGAGCAACATCGACAAAAAGGGGTGAAGACTCAAATTTGATCTTATGTGCCAAACTGTGTAGCAGTCAAATCCCACCCAGGTCTACCTAAGTTTAGTTTGTTGGAATTGTAGAGGTTACCCTTGGAGGAGGGGACCTGGGTTAGGGCCTATTGTGGAAGATAGAGACATAATTTGTCTCATGGAAACTCATGAGCATGATGGTTGCAAAACTCCTGTGTTTGACGATTATTTGAAGTTGGTAGTTTGGAACAAGGTAGTAGAAAATAGCAAAGGGTATGGGGGAATACTAGTTTTAGTGAAAGAAAAAGAAGGTCGTCACATTTAGTTAATTAAAGAAGATGCAAATAAAAAATATTTATGGTTGAAAATATCAGTGAATGAGAATCACATAAGAATTGCAGCACGCTATTTTGCCGCTCAAGTCTCAAAAACTTACAAAAATAAGGGGCTTGAAAGCAAGGATCCATATGCAGCTTTAAAACAAGACATTGCCATGTACTCTCAGCAAGGAGAAGTTCTTTTAATGGGAGATTTCAATACTAGAACAACAAATAATCAAGCTAGCATCCTTTTTTGCAAAGAGGATGACAATCCTATTTGGCTCACTGAAGAGGAGAATCCCCAATGGGTGAGGTGTTCAGAAGATGACAAAGTTAGCAATCATTTTGGAGATGAGTTGCTTACACTGTGGTGGGGCTTTCAAACTAATTCTTTGCAATGGTCTAGATAGATGGAAAAGGTCCAGGAACTTCACTTGCAACACATACAATGGGGCAAGTGTTGTTGACTATGTGATGTGTTCACAAAGCTTAATAGAAAAGATAGATGAAGTTAGTATTGGAGAGCATATTTGGGACTTAAAATCATACCATAACCCAATTTTATAAGGTTATCATGGTTAGAAGAAAGGCAACATAAGAAGAAAACTGAATGCTCTCAACAATCACTATCAAGGGGCAAAATTCTTCTAACACAAGAAAATGGTACTATCTTCAAGACAATGTTAGAGAGATTAATTCAGAAAGAGAAAACTAGTTTCAAATGCTTCAGTAGCCATGCGTTAAGAAATATAATCCAAAGTGCACTTGAGAAGTGCAAAAGAGAAAAAAATAGGAAATCAGAATCAAATTGCTTTCCTGTAAATGCTTGGTTTGATGAGGAATGCAAAATAGCAAGGAAAACCTTGAAAAAGGTAGTAAAAGAGAAGATGAATGTAAAGTTATATAAGCAGATACTAAAAAGGAAAAAAGATGAGTTCATGCAAACAAGGAGATAAGAGTTAATATATTTAAGCAAGAATAATCCAAAGCTTTTATGGCAGGAACTACAACCAAGGAAGAAGCAAAATGAAAATAATATTACAGCCAATCAATGGTTTGATTATGCAAGGCAACTCTATGAGAAAGAATCTGAGGCGGAGTCACCCCCAGGATCAACACAAATTCAAAGCTCTTCACATTACATGAGGTGGAGAATGGAATTAAGAAGCTGAAAACAGGAAAGGCAAAGGACTTGGTTGAACTTCAAGCAAAGTATCTAAAATGGGGAATGAACACTCTTGCACTGCATATCATGAAAATATTCAACAACATCATTTAGCAAGGATTCCCAAGACACTGGACAACTAGCCTAGCAATACCCTTTTTAAAAGTGGAGACATTAATAATCCATCCAACTACAGAACAATTATGATCAATCCTTTGTTTGCAAATCTTTTCGGTAGCATGGTATAAGGCAGAATTATCAAGTGGGTAGAAGTAAAAGAAAAGAGGGCAAGAGGACAAGCGGGTTTTAGGCTGAAACATTTTACAGTGGATCATGGCATCACGTTGAGACACAATGTTGAAAAGGTTTGGGAGGACAAAGAAGAAGTATTTTGCTGCTTTGTTGATTTCAAAAAATCATTTAACACAGTCCCTAGGGATAAGTTGTGGCATAGAATGGAAGAACTTGAAATTCCTGTGCATTATAGAGTCGCTGTCCATAGACTTTATGAAGAAGTGAAAGTCAAAATTAGAACCTCAACACGTATTTCAAAAAGCTTTAGAAGTGACATCGGAGTCTAGCAAGGTTTCCCTTTATCCCCCACTCTTTTTGGTCTATATATTGATAAATTGGAAGAGTGGCTAAATCTGCAGGGTGGAGATGGTGTCTTGGGTGGGGAGATTGTGATAAAGCTTCTTTTATATGCTGACGATATTGTATTGATTTCTAAATCTGCCCATGGATTGCGAATGCACTTATATGCCCTTGAGCATTTTTGTAAAACAGTGGGGATGCAAGTCAATACTAGCAAGACCAAAATAATGATTTTTTGTAATAAAAGGAAGCATAGCCAGCATACTTTCTTCTTTGAAGACAACACTCTTGAAGAAGTAAAGGAGTACAAGTACCTTGGGATTGATTTTAACAACAAACTCAATTGGGAGGACTTTAGAAAGAACATAAGTTTAGGAGGGTGGAAAGCATTATATGCTCTTCAAAACAGATGTAGAGAGGTAGAGTTATGGGATTGGAAAATGATTAAAATGCTTTTTGGACTCCTAGTTTGTCTAGTGATGCTATATGGGTGTGAATTGTGGGTTAGCAACACTCCCGTCTCAAAATGGAAACAAATTGAGAAAATAAAAAAACGCTTGATCATGAACAAGTTTAAATAAAAAGTTCGGTACCTTATGAGATAATGTTGAGTGAAACAGGAGCAACTTCCATTGAAGAAATTGCTATGGTGCAACTCATAATATACCTAAAAATAATTGAACAAATGAGAGCAAGTAGATGGCCTATTGTTATCTTCAATGAAGGCATCAGTGAAAGAAAGAAAACATGGATGAAACAAAACTACACATGGATGCAAAAATGGGATATCTACCTCAATGCCCGTCCCACAAATATCAAGGAGCTAAAGGATTTTGTTATGGAGAAGTTTCATAAATCGGTATGGGGAAAAGAGTTGGGTAGAAAGAAGAAATATTACATTGAGGAATTCAACCCTACATGTGATTTACAACAAAAAGATTTCATTGGAGCTAGCATTTCGTGGAGGGAAAAGGTTCTTATTGCTCAATTAAGGACCAAATCACGTCAACTTCAGTGTGAAACAGGACAGTGGAAAAGGCCTAAAGAAGCTTGGGAAGAAAGGGTGTGCACATTTTTCACATCTGGGGCTGTGGAATCGAAAAAACATTTGATGCGTTCAAAGACATCGGAGAAAGTTATGAGAACATGTTAGCATCAGTTTCTTGGCATTGTCTTTTTAGTGAGGGGATTGTTGGAAGGTTGGGTCAGCTCATCATCAATTTGAATCGGAAAAGGACTGAATTGCAAAGAGCAAAAAACAGGGAACTAATGGTCTCATAGACTATTTTTAGTCTTGTGGACCTTAAAATATCATTTCATTTCATTTCATTTTTTTCTCGAGTGCATTTTTTGATTACCTTCACGAGAGCATTGGTTAGTAACAGGTCCTTGGATTCAATGCCTTAATTGAAAATAAAAAAAATGTCAAACTTTTAGAAAATTTGATGGTGCATGAAAACAAAAGCCTTGTATAAGATGTATACATTTAAAATGGGACAAGCTAAAGAAATTGTGGATATAAAAGTGATGTTAATTGAAAATGATGATTAAAAAAATGAATGTCGATGAGGAAGAAGAATAAAGAATTATTATTTAGAATGATTTTTAATGTAAAATTTATATTGATTCATTTTGTGTGGATTTATTAAGTATTGAGAGATTAATTTTTTTGATACATAAACATTTTTTTATAATGTGTAACTTAAAATTTTTTCACTTAGATAGTTTTGATTCCTTTAGCTTTTAATAGATTTAGATTTAAGATGGATCTATGTTGGTTATATATATGTTTGGGTGTGGTCATGTCATATGTCAATATTTTGTAAAATATAAAAAGAATACATGCTTTTTCATTTGAGTACACCCACCAATTAAATATTTTAATTTATTTTTTTAATTATTTTATATAATATATACCATAGTTGTGAAATTGAATTTTTTTATTGTTTTTGGATTTAATGTATTTTTAAATAAACATCATGGCATTAAAATATTTTAATTATTTTTGGGATTAGACTTTCCATCTATCTACTCGCAATACAAAGCATAATGAATATATATATATATATATATAATATATATATATATATATATATATTATATATATATATATATATATATATATATTCTGTGTGTGTGTGTGTGTGTGTGTGCGTGTGTGTGTGTGTGTGTGTATGCTAAATGACAATTCCATATTAAGAATTGAAGCAATTACACCTCTCTCATACTCTAAATTAGAAAGCACTTATCAATATCATAAGAACTCTTTCTCTCTCTCTCTCTCGAGGAAATTTGATATGGAAATATTAATTAACCTAACTAGTCAAATATGTTAGTCAATGTGCATGAAGGAAACAACAATTATACTCACTGTAGAACTTTTACAACAATATTTTTCAAAGCTTCAAAGCTCAAATAATTCTCTCTCTCTCTCTCTCTCTCTCTCTCTCTCTCTCTCTCTATCTATCTATCTATCTATATATATATATATATATCAACTACATATTAGACATTGAAGGAATTACAGAACTCCCTCATACCCTAAATTGGAAAGCACTCATCAATAGAATAATAACTTTCTCTCTCTCTCTCTCCATGAAGTTGATATATTGATATTTTTTTTAAGAAAGAAATTTTTTCATTAGATTTTCACAAAGT
>APFE030917521.1:0-33138 GCA_000404065.3 Pinus taeda | reverse complement strand
AACAAGGTTTTTATTTTTTATTTGTTCTTTTAACTTAAAAAATGTTTTTAGATTTTATTTTTTTAGCTTAATTTGTTTTTCTTTAAATTATGTTTTTTTTTGAAAATTTTTCATTAATTAATTTATTTTTTTGTTGTTTTCCATTAATTTTTTATTCAACTTTTTTATTTTCACCAGTTAATTTTGGTTTTTTAAAAACATTTTATAGGTTTTTTGTTTTTATATATTTTTGTATTTGATTTTTTTGTCATGTTTTTTTATTTTTATTTTTATGTTTTATTACTAACATGAAATACACCAACATTTAAAAAAATTATCCACACTTAATTCATTAGAAAATTTAAAGTGTAAAAACAAAGCCCTCTAAACAAAAAGGATTGATGCTCATCAACACTTTTCAAAATCAAGATGAAAATCACTAACAAAAAAAAATGTTCACATTTGATACATAAAAAAATTTAAAGTGTCAAAAATATGCCCTCTAAAACAATGTGTTGATCCTGCATCAACAGTTTTCAAAATCAACATGAAAATTACTAACATTTAAAAAAATGTGTTAATGATGCATCAACACTTTTCAAAATGAGCATGAAAATCACTAACATCGAAAAAAAATTGTTCATACTTGATACATAAGAAAATTTAAAGTGCCAAAAATATGCTAAAAAAAAGTGTATCTCGCATCACCACTTTTCAAAATTGGGTGATTTTTTGCTACCTCAAAAAAATGGGTACCAGTTCACTTTCTCGTTTGATTGGTAGCTATGTTTTCATTGTTCTGAATCCAATGACGTTTGTTTCACCTCAATCTGACATTGTATGCTCAAGTTATCACGTTCTAATCGTTTGGCCCAGCTACTAAAAAATTAGCAGGTTTGTTGATTGGGCTACCGTACTGCTGATATCATTAGACCCATTGTGTAGGTACATATCAATGAGGTTCTGCCAAGTGGCAACATCGTAATGGTCAAAGCTTTGTAGTTTGATTGGGTTGTTTTGTGTGTGGTAGACCAATTAGGGTGTGCCACGTGGCCCAACTAGAAGCCACCATGTGGCACCCCACGGTTGGCCAAAATTATGGTTATGGTTATGGTAGAAACATATTGGGCAGGATTCAAACCCACGACCTCGCATCCAACAACCAAGCTCCTTGCCAATGTGCCAAGTAGGTGGTTCTTACCCCTTATGGTTCTCAACGCCTTTTATGTTTTAATATGCACATGTTTGGGAAGAGGGGTCGAGCTGTTAGCCCCGCCCCCTGGTCACCATAACACTATGTAATCACAACGCTAGTGGGAGGGGGCTTGGGACCTTATCCCGACCCCTAGTAAGGAATCTCCACATGACCATCGGAGGGAGAAAAATATGAGCACTGACAGGAGGGGGCTTAAGGTTGGTCCTAGCCCTAGTTACATGACTCCCACACGACTGCTGACATGAACACTAGAGTGCAAAGGGAGAGGGGGCTTACGATAGCCGCTAGCCCTCAGTCATTTGAATCCACACAGGATTGTGGTAAGGAGGCCAACATGGAACTAGGTAAAGGCGACCAACCCTTGGTTCTATTCCTCTAATATGACCATAGTGCAACGATAAGGGATCTCCGATAGAAAGGGCGTGTCGATGGCTCGACTCTCAGCCCTGTGGGTATTAATATGACCGCGACTCAGAGGTTGACGAGTGTTATATAACAAGCTCACAAAATAGAAGAAAGGATAGATCAACGACTTCAAAATCAGCCTCTTCGAGGGGGAAACCTCCTTTACATTAGACAAATGAATAATTCTTGGATGATACAAATTACAAAACTTCCTTTCTATATATAGGAGTCTAAGAGGTAAAAATATAATCAAAGCTGACATAACAATAATAATATAAGGGCACAACAATAACACTAGTGGGCTTCTATGGGGCATAATAATAACAATATGGGGACTTACAGGGGCACAACAATAACAATAAGGGCTACAATGACAATAGTAATGGGGGGACCTAACATGCCCCTCTCCTTCAAAAAAGTGTTGTCGTCAACGATTGAGTAGTTTTGGATGCTTCTGTATAAAATTCTCACCCTCCCATGTGGAATCTTCAAAGGGGAAGTTCTTCCACTTGATGAGATACTCCGAAATTGATCGATTTCGTAGTTGTCGAGTTATTGTTTTTGTGTCTACTTCAAGTTCCAATATGACTTTTCGTTCCTTGTCAAGTTTTCGCAATATTGTTTGAACTGTGAGTTTGTCATCTATAACCGTCTTTAAGCATGAAACATGGAAAACTGGGTGCACTCGGGAAACTGCAGGAAGCTCCAATTTGTATGTCATAGTACCAATCTTTTGCAACACCTTGTATAGACCATAATACTTTGATGATAATTTATTATCCTTCTTAGCTTTCTTGAGGGACATTTGTTTATATGGTTGTAGCTGTAGGAATACCAAGTAACCTACATCAAAACTTATTTCGCTGCGATGTTGATCTGCCTATTGTTTCATTCTATTCTGCGCCAAAGTGAGGTTATCCTTTAAGAGTTGGAGAACTTATTGTTGATGCTTGATGTGATCTTCCATTGCTTGAACCTTAGAATTTTCTCTTAAATATGATGTGATGGATAATGGATGATATCCATAAAGTGCCATAAATGGGGTCATTTTTGCTGCAGTATGGAAGGAAGCGTTATACCACCATTCAGCCAGAGGAAACCATTTGACCCGTTGTGTATGTTTATCAGATACAAAGCAACGAAGATATCCTTCCAAACATTTGTTTACTATCTCATTTTCCCCATTAGATTGAGGATGATAAGATGAGCTATGAGCTAATTGAGTACCAAGACAAGAGAGTATTTATGTCCTAAAATTTCCAGTGAAAATGGGATCTCTGACGCTTACAATAATATTTGGGTTTCCATGTAGCTTTTGAATTGTTTCCATAAATGTAGTAGAAACTGTACTGGCTTTAAATGGATGTGATACTGCACAAAAGTGTGCATACTTGGTAAGTTTTTCAACTACCACCATGATGACACTCTTTCCTTCAGACTTGGATAAACCTAAGATAAAATCCATTGAAACCTCCTCCCAACATTGGCTTGGAATGGATAAAGGTTGTAATAGACCCGGGTCTTAATTGTTTCCACTTTATTTTGTTGGAAAACCAAACATTCCACCACAAACTTTTGAATATCCAATTTAAGGCCATCCCAAAAAAAATCCTTCGTAACCCTGTGGTAAGTTTTTAAAAATCTTGAGTGCCCTCCTAAGGAAGAGGTGTGCAATTCCATAAGAACTTTTTGTTTGAGCCGGGAATTCTTACATAGGTATAAGCGATCTTTGCATCATAACGAATCATTTTTCTAGCAAAATGCATTAGATGTACTGGGATCTTGTTATATCCTTTGAATGAGTGCCCACACTTCTTCATCATTCTTCCATTCACCCCTTGCTTCATTTATCCAATATGGTTTGAAAATAGAAATGGAACAAAGAAATGCTTCCAAATCCTCATCCTTTCTTGAGAGTGCATCTGCCACAACATTTTTCTCCCTTTTTTGTAGATGATTTCAAAGTCATAACCCAACATCTTTGTGACTCATTTTTCTGCTCTTCTGAAGATAATCTTTGTTCTAAAAAGTATTTGAAACTATCATGATCCATTTTGACCTTGAAGTGTCTTCCCATTAGGTAAGGTCGCCATTTATTAAGTGCATGTAGTATTGCTAACATTTCCTTCTCATAAATAGCTTTGTGTAAATACTTTTCTTTGATTGGATGACTTTCGAAAACAATGGGTTTTCCTTCTTGCATTAAAACATCACCAACTCCATTTCCTAAGGCATCACTTTCCACAATAAAGGTTTTTGTGAAGTTCGAAGTAGCTAATACTAGTGCTTGGCACATTGCCTCTTTAAGATGTTCAAAGGCCTTTGTTGCTTCTGGAGTCCATGAAAGTGCATCTTTATTCAATAATGTTGTCAGAGGTGCTACTATTCGCCAATAATTCTTAAAAAACTTGCGATAATACCCTGTCAACCCGAGAAATCCTTGCAGATGCTTTATGGATGTGGGGATTTTCCATTCCTTAATGGCTTTAATTTTGCTAAGGTCTACCTTCACACCTTCATGAGATACAATATGACCCAGATATTCCACCTTTTGTTTCTTCTCCAATAGTTTGAGCACCCTGTCAACATGTTGAACATAATCCTTCCAAGACTTGTTGTAGATTAGTATATCATCAAAAAATACTAACACAAATTTACTAAGGGCTTGAAAATAGAATTCATCAAACCTTGAAATGTACAAGGTGCTTTGGTATAGCTAAAAGGCATGACCAAAAATTCATAATGACCCTCATGAGTTCTAAATGCTATTTTTGGAATGTCTTCAGTCTTCATTCTAATTTGATGATATCCTGAATGAAGGTCCAACTTGGTGAAGTAAATTGATCCATGCAATTCATCTAACAATTCATCAATGATAGGAATGAGAAATTTATCTTTAATAGTGAGCTTGTTGAGCTCCCTATAATATGGACACATGCACCATGACCCATCCTTCTTGTGCACCAATACTACTGGAGCAGAGAAAGAACTTGGACTAGGTTGAATTATACCAGCCTCTAGCATTTCTACAACCATACGTTCAATTTCACTCCTTTGGGCATAGGGATATCTGCAAGGCCTGATGCTTGGAGGAACACTTCTTGGAATCAAATGAATAACATGATCATGATCACAAATAGGTGGGAGTCCTTTGGGAGTCTCAAATACCTTGGAATGATTGTCCAATACTTTTTGGAAATCTGTAGAAATAGATGATTTCGATGCGGGAACCTCTACCGACCACAATTGTGAAATTACACCTCGTTGTTCTTTCTTTAGAATATTTTTCATTCCGTTAGAGCTGACTATCTTTCCCGATTTCCCTGTGATATGCCTTAATTCAACTTCCTTTCCTTCTGAAGAAACTTTTATGAAAAGTTCTTGAAAATTAAAAGTTATTGTACCCAAGGATTGTAGCCATTGGAATCCTAAGACAACATCAACACCACCCATTAGAATGGAAAGCATTGGGCTATTCAATACATATTATCCCATGGATAACTTGATATAGGAAGCAATTCAATTCCTTTGCTATCTTACAATGAATACAATTATGGGTACTGCCCAAATCAATCAACATTATTACCTTTTTTTTCTTGATATATCCTTCTATCTTGATATTTTGAGGAATGGTAATTCCGGCCAATGCAATACAAGATATGGTTAGATTCATTTCTTCTTTCTCCAAGGTTTGTTCCTCGTGTATATCCTCTTCTTTTGATGTTTCTTGTTCCTTTTCTTCCCCCTCTTCACAATCTATGTAAAATAATTTCTTCTTAGGACAATTATGACCTTTAGTGTATTTGCTATCACAACTGTAACTAAGCCCTTTTTGCTCTTTTTTCTTCCAATTGTTGTGGTTTCAACTGTGTAGGTAGTAGAAGGATAGGGGCAAAAACACTTCCATATTTATAGTTGTGAGTGGTAGACTTCCTTGTTTCCATAATTTTTCTTTCCATTTGTCTTGCCAACTTGAATGCCTTCCAATGAATCAGGTTCCCAAAGACGAACCTCATGTTGGATGTTATCCTTTAAAGTCCCTATGAACACATCAACCCTATAATCCTCTGGAATATCTTTTACCCTTATATTCAATTTTGGGAAGTCCTCAATGTGCTCCATCATTGAACCCTTTTGTTTGAGATTTATCAATTGGCTAAAAAAAATGTTTCTTTTCGTATCCTCATAATGTGTTATCATTTCTTCCATAAAAATTGCCCAAGTGAAAATTTGCTTATGAGAGAAAAACCATCGATACCATACAAACTGATTTGGTTCCAAATATAAAGTTGCAATCCTTACCTTTTGTGTGTTTTTCACATTATGGAGATCGAAATATTGCTCCATCTATAGTATCCATGTTATGGGATCCTTGCCATCAAAATTCCTCATATTGATCTTTGGAACATGGTGGGTCTTCAGTACATCGTTAGAGTCTATGAAATCATGATTAACATTTTTATTTTTCCTCATGAGTTTCCTTTACTACCCTTTCGCCATTAGTAAGAATTTCTTGTAGCAAATTTGTCAAAATTTTCTTCAAATATTCCATGTTGCCTTTAATTTTTCTTCTATACCATCCATCTTAACTTCCACGCCTTTCTTTAAACCATCCATCTTAGCTTCCATGCCTTTCTTTAAACTATCCATCTTAGCTTCTGTTACTTTTTTTGAGAGTGAATTTTGTTGCACTTGGTCTCGTTATTTTGATATATCATGTTGCATTTCTTCCTCTTCTTCATGAGTCATACTAGAGTTTTTAGGTTTCTTACAAGGTGTTTCTATTTTATTTCTTTGGGGCGTAAATTAATGATAATAATGCTTCATTATGCCCTTTGAATTCCTTCAAACTAATTTTTCAAACCAAACTTATGCAAAATTTAAAAAACACTACACACCTTTTTTCACTTTGTAGGAGCTTGATATTGAATCTGTTGTATCTCTGTAATTTCAGATCTTCAAGGTCTGAAATTTTGTCTTGCGGTAGCCCTCTAAGTCATATTTCCAAGCCCACAAGTCTGATCAATATTGGATTCTCCAAGGAAGAGTTATGTCAAATCTCCCAGGATGACCTAATTATAGACTGGTTCAGTAGAGTGAACTTGTACGAAGTGTCACGTGTCATTGTTGCGGCCTTAGGACCTGAAACTGATACAAAGAAAACTACAGGCCATCCTATTTTTGTAATGATTTATGAAATTTCAATCTGATGCTCAGAGAGACAGTTATGACAATTTTCTCGATGTCACCTATTTGAGATATAATTTGGGAGTCTGCAAAAAACCCTAACTTCCTTGGATCGTATCTTCGAACATATAGCGAGACAAGATTTGAAATTCGGACTCAAGGTTCACCAAGAGTTTGGCTCAAATGGGTTTTAAGTTGAACTTCTGAAACTTCATAGAAACAAAGTTATAGTGAAAATTTCACGATGATCTGCTTGTAGTAGCGAAACCCTAGAATCCAAAGCTCTCATGCCAAATGTTATGTAACCAACTCACAAAATAGAAGAAAAGATAGATCAACGACTTAAAAATCAACCTCTTCAAGGGGAAAACCTACTTTACATTACAAAAATGAATAATTTTTGGACGATACAAATGACAAAACCTCCTTTCTGTATATAGGAGTGTAAGGGGTCACAATATAATCAAATATGACATAACAATAATAATATAAGGGCACAACAATAACAATAGTGGACTTCTATGGGGCACAATAATAAGAATATGGGGACGATAGGGACATAAAAATAACAATAAGGTCTACAATGAAAATAGTAATGGGGGAATAAATAGTATTATAGGGACCTAACAAAGGGCCAAGGTTGGGTGGGCGGGCGGTTAGCCCTGACCCCCAGCCACGTGGCCCATGTGGCCATAGTTTCTGCACTTAAGGGTTATTGGGAAATTTAATTATCCAAAAATTTTGCACCTTCGGCGGGTAAATATTTTGCCTCCGTAGCAGAAAATAGGGTAGACTTGTCACTTAGTTAGACTGTTAGTCCTATTTGTAGGATGAATAACAGACAAGGAGTAGATAAAGCTTGTTGGAGCCATAACTTGGAGGGTTTTTGGTCTTTTGGAGCTCAAGAAGAGTCTATATAGGGGTTTTTGGACATTCTGGATCCAATAGTGACCTCTATTTTCTAATTAGATCACATATGAAAAGAATTTTTTCATGTTCAAGTCCATGGATGTATGGATCAATCAATGTTTTGGAGCAGTTCTTAAAGGTGTTTGAACATGGAGAAGGATTTGTAGGGGTTTTCTTACCTTCAGATGTTTACTGCAGTAGATGCTACTTGTAGGGTTCAACTCATTTATTCTTTTCTCATTATGTATTGTTGAGGAAGGCTTTCTTCTATATTTCAATGTGGAATTGAAGTGTTTGTATGCTCATGTATGCTCATTTTCAGATGGATTACTAGGTCTATGTAGGGGAGTGTTCCAATAACTTAAAGAGACACCACACAAGAGGGAAGTGGAGCATGAGATCCAATTATTGTTGAAATCTCCATTCCCAAACATTGTTCTATATAGACAACCCATTTTGGAAGCAAGTGAAGAAAAGAAGTAGTTGCAACAACTGTTGGAGTAGGGTGTTATTTGACCAAATCACTCACCCTGAGTCACCCATCATAATTGTTCCAAGGAAGGATGAGACTTGGATAATGTGAATTGATTATATGTAATTAAACAAAATTATGCCCAACAATAGGTAACCTTACTTAGGAATGATTACATGTTAGACAAATTAAAATAAACAAAATAATTCACCAAGATATATTTAAAATAAGGGTATCACTAGTTCAACTTAGAGAAGAAGAGATCCAGAAGAATACCTTCAAAACCATACAAGATTTGTATGAGGTTAGTCATGCCACTTTTTCCATTTAGCGCACGAACTACATTCATGATATTAATGATTATGCATTTCACAATGATTTAGATTCCTTTTTTATTTGTATTTGTATTATATATTTTTTATAGTGCTATCTACAAGATCACATCTCACACTTGAAGTAGGTACTCAAGACTTTGAAGAAATACGAACTATTGGAAAATCTCAACAAATGTGATTTTGCACAACAAGATTTGGTGTATTTACTTTATGTTATTGTTGGAGGGGAGCTCAAGATGGATCTTACCAAGAGGAGGCCATCATGAAGTGGCCAGTTCCTACATCTAAAGTTAGGAATTTGATTGGGGTGGCACAATACATGAGGAAATTCATAACTTCATTTTCAACAATATTTGTACCACTCCATGCCATAATAGTGATTGTAAGAGTTTTTAATGGAGGAATGGTCAACATAAGGTCTTTGAAGAGTTAAAGAAGAAAATAAATCAAGCATCAATTCTTGCATGACCAAAATTGTAGTATCCATTCAAAGTGGAGACAAATGTGACTGGGTATACTATGGGGGTGGTATTGATGTAGGGAAGAAGGAAGGTATGCTACCATTATGATGATTCTCCTGGGGTGGTTCTCAATTAGCATACCTACAATAAGGTGCCTTATGACCTAATAGAAGTTGATAAAGAGTGGAGATAATATCATATGGGAAATGACACAATCATAAATCACAAGCCACTAGAACACCTATATGTTCAAAGTAAGTTACAATAAACCAAGTGTTATAGTGGATGGGGTTTTATAACAATTTAATTTAGTGATAAATTACATGAAAGGAAACAAAAACAAGTTGGGAAACATTTTTTCAAGGCCATCTACATCGAAACTCTAATTCAGATAGAACCTTTCATCCATGATGCATACAAAGAGGCATATATAGAACATGAGGACTTTAGGGAGGTGAGTCAATAGTTGCAAGAACATAGACATGTGGACGATGGTGACAACATAGTTGAATACAATATACATAATGGGTTACTCTACAAGAATCTTAAAGATGAGTGACTGAGGCGGAGTAGAGAGGCTCACACCTCCAAGGTTTCAATGCATTTTGGTGTTGGGAAGATAATTTACAATTTTCATAGGTATGTGTAGTAACTAAGGATGAAAAAAGATGTAGCTAGGTTCATTAGAGGGTGTATACTTTGTTGTACTAGAAATCCTAGTAAAAATAAACATAGTCTATATGATTTCTTACCTATACACACTCATCCTTGGGAAGGAATTTCCATGGGTTTTGTGATAGGTTTGCCAACTACAAGGAAGGAACATGAATACTTCCTTCTCATAGTCAAAATTTTTAGCAAGATTTTTATTCTCATGCCCTACAAAAAAACTATCAAGGGGAAATACATAGAAAACTTGTTCTTTGAAATGATCTAAGTGCACTTTGGGATATTAAGGACTATATTTTTAGATCGGGACACCAGATTTATCAATTCATTTTGGACTACATTGTGGGAGAATATGGACACAAAATTGAACAGGTCTACAACATTTGATTCATAGATAGATGGTAAAATAGAAGTAATCGACATAAATTTGGTACAACTTTTCAGAGGTTACAATTAGAATTGAATTTGAAGACCTAATATAAAAATATGGTCCACACATAACACTCCCACAATAGAGAAATACACACTTTAATTGGTAATTCACTCTTTGAGACTTTTTTAGATATTTTCCACCTTCACCTTTAGATGTTGTATATGGCTAGAAAGGAGGACTGAGGGGAAATATAATAGGGGATAATTTGAGAAGAGAAAAATGTGTTGAAAATATTATATAGATTCAGTTACAAGTAGAGGAGGTGTTGAAGAAGAAAAAAAAGTCCAAGCATGATCAACACAGGAAAGAGAGGTCATTAAGAGAGGGAGATATTGTATAGTTATAGTTGAACAAAGGGAGGCTATATTGTCCTGGTAAGAAAATAAAGGCTTTGTGATATGGTTGTTTTGAATACTATAGAGGGGGGAATATAATGCCTACCAACTCAATCTACCTCGATACACGTGTATTTACTCAATGGTGAACATGGAAAATCTCAAACTCTCTGAGCCTTCCATTTTGGATGACGAAGAGGAGCATGTCCTACCTTCCATAGAGGATTTAAAACTAGATGCTTAAGTAGAGTTGACATAGGATATGTTATCACCCCAAGAAACTCTCCTAGGTTCTAGCTCGGAGATGCTTGGGAACATTACAAATTCAACTTATTGTTTCACATGGATGAATGGAAGGAATGATGCTTGTTCAAGCCAAATAACCACTTCTACTTTTCTTGAATCCAGACATGCGTGAACACCCCCAGGCTACAAGGATTTAGACCACCAATTACTCACAGTTTAAGGATTTTTTGAATATGGAGAATAATGACCACACCAGCAAATGCACAAGACCTTGTGATGGTCGGTTGCAACCAGTAAAGAGGTCTACAAATCTAATTCCCTAATGCACAAACAGGATGAAAACTCTCTGTCACTAGGTGAAAAGAAACCTGAATAACTCATTCACTGATAAATACAAGACTTTAACATAGAGATAGGGTGATAGCTCCTCAAATTCTAAACATCAATAGTTCAGGAAAGCAGCATATCAGGCACAGCCTGGAACAGAATAGGAATGGAAAGTGAGCAATTAATAACAAAAGAAGCTTGTATTAGCTAAAAATGAAGTCGAGGCGCTGCAAGTATCAAAGTAGTTACAGTCTCTAGAAGTTGAACCTTTCATCAAAACAATAACCATAAACCTTGATTACATCTCGTTTCTGGATATATATAGAGTTTCATTAGAAAGGCACTCAGCCATTCTAATTATGGAGGGGTCATAATTGACCACCAACTGCTTTAACTTCCTGGTGGAACTTCTGAGTGGGATTGCCTTGCTGTAGTGGATGAGTTTGATCTCCTCGGGTGCTCTAATGTACTCTCATGTGGCCGGAGTGTCGTATGGGATGAAATTCCATAACTGTGAAATGCATTTATCTACTCGAGGTCCATCCTTTTCCTTCTCATACATCCTACCTGTTGAATCTGGTTGTTGAGGAGCAAATGCACCGAGTACTAGTAGGAGGTTGTCTTCATCCTTCGGGCGCACATAATAGTCAGGGCAAGTGGACTGCATGGCAAATGTACGAGCATGATGTAGGAGGAGAATCAACCGTTGGACCAAGTGGATAGACGGCGGGGATCACTTAGCGAAGGGTATCGGGAGATATGGAGGTGGAATGAGTGCAGGTCGTTGGATCTCAGGTGGACAGATCCAACGGTCATCGGGCGTCGAAGATGCGTAACACTTAACGGGTGGGAATGGAGGTCCGGGCGGTAAGTGGTATTTCCTGCACCACTATTGATCACTGGGTGGTAAAAGTAAAATGGCGTGCGATACCACTCGGGGTGTGACGTGTGGTGGTGTGGAAAGGAAGAAACCACTTTTCATCGCGGGTTATCATCCTAGTGGTTTGATGGTGCGGGGAGAGTGACTGTCGTCCGATCGCGACGGAGATGATCAGACGACGAGGAAACAGTTGCGTCCGTTAGATTGGGGTGGTGGAGATCAACGACTGGGGTTACAGTGAAGATTTTAGGGAGGCGCGTGGTCGTTATGGGTGTGGGTTTTATAGGGTTTTGTGTGTTAATGCACTAGGCTTGAAAAGGGATTTAATATGATTTTCAACAAAAAAGCATGGGAAATAGAGACAAAAGGAGGGTAAGAGGGGTGGGGGGGAAGGTGAGGGAAACCACTATAGGCCTTTCTTTGAGCACGACCAAGGACCAAGTTGGCCTCCAGCTTTAGAGAATATAGCAGAGCTAACACTGACTCCTTCTGGGGATGAGATCCTCCCTATGAGGTCTCAATAACTGTAGATCATTTCCTTTCCTGTGAAAACCAAATTAGCAAAATTTTCTAATGTTCCATTGGGCATGGAGTCTAACTGAGCATATACTAAAAAACTAATAAAATATCATATTTACAATCTTAAGGCCAAAAGACCTCAAACGACATAATTTTCAAAAACCGCCCCTTAACTGGGCCATCAAAAAAGGTCTCCCCTCCCATACTTTGCAATATGAAAGTATTGTTCCTTTGGATCTGAGAAATGATAAAAGGCCCTGTCTAGAAAGCATCAAACTTCCCATGGTTGCCTTTCTTCTCTTTCAGTGCATCCCAGTTAACGACCAAGTCTCCAATGTGAAAATTATCTACCTTTGTCCTCCTGTCAAAAGCTTCTTTGATATTCTTTTGATGTGCTACGGACCTTTCAACTAGTTGTTCTTTGATTTGGTGTACTTCTGCTAAACCAGTGATCCTTTTTGCCATATCCTCTTCCTCATTCTGCTCTTCTTGCAAGAGCTTCACCATAGGGAGGGTTAACTGAATTGGGAATACAGCCTTAGTGCCATATACCAGCTTGAATGGAGAATTCCATGTGGATTTCGTGGTGGTCACTCTATCAGCCCATAGCGCATATTTGAGCTTAGAATCCTAATTCTTTTTGTTGTCTTCCAACAACTTCTTAATTATCCTTATTAGACTCTTTTTGGATGATTATACTATACCATTGCCTTGAGGGTAGTATGAGGTGGAATGAACCAGCTTAATGCCCATTGAGTCACACATGTCCACCAATTCCTTTGCTTTAAAGGCTGATGCATTGTCTATGACCAACTTATGTGGACAGCCAAATCTGGTGAAGATATCCTCTATCAAGAACCTCATGACCACAGGATGATCAACTTTTCGGGTAGGCATTGCTTCAATCCATTTAGTGAAGTAATCAGTGGCTACTAAGATCCATCTGTGCTGGCCACTGGAATATGGATTGACTTCTCCAATGAAATCCAAGCCCCACTATTGGAAAGGACCTTTAGCATGTATGGGTTTTAAGGGCAGGGACTTCAATTACTATTTTCTTTCAAATCTTTGGCACGTGTCACAAGATTTAACAAATGAAAAGATATCAAAAAAGAAGGTGGGCCAATAATACCCAACCCTAAGGATTTTATGGGCTGTAGTTTTCCAATAATGATGTCCTCCACATACGCTGGAATGAAAGTACTCCATCACTTCCATGGATTGTTCTTTGTCCGGACACCTCAAAAGAATTCCAGAGGGGTCCCTCCAGTAGAGCAGGTTTTCATGATTGCAATATTTTGCTGTCGTGAGCTTAATAGTTCTATCTTGGCTTGAACTAAGACCTGGAGGAACCTCTAGCTTCAGCAAGAATTGAGCTATTGCAGAGTACCAATCACAAGAAGCTATATTTCTGCCAATGGTTGATTTTTTCTGGTTCATCTGTTTCTTCTGCTGCCTGACCATTTTCTAAAATCATACTTATCAAATTCATGTCCAGCATTCTGCAATTTTCTTCAGCCATTAATCTGGCAAGGCCTTGACCTCTAACAAGCTTGGTGGGCTTCAATTCTATGTATTCAATAATCTTTGCAATAATTCTTCCATCAACATCAGGCTACGTTAGGACATCTTTTATTGGAGCAGAGGGTACATATACAATTATTTTGATATGCAGAATCTAAATTCTGAAATCTCTCAGAGATTTAATAAGATCATATGCTTGTTTCTCGATGATATCATATGTCAACTCAGCATCCCTTAAGGTTTTGCTGAAAAATGGCACGGGAAGCTCTGAACCTTCCTCATCTGCTTGCATCAAAACTACTGCAAGGGTGTCATCAAAAGAAAATGAAAATATATGGAACTCCTTGTTGTAATTTGGACTACTTAAAGTAGGAGCTTCCATAATAGCTTTCTTAATGGACTGAAAGGATCTTTTTGCTGCATCAGTCCATTTGATCTCTGGCCCCTTTTTTAACATGGAGGTAATATGCTTTACAAGTTCCACAAAATTTGGGATAAACCTCCTCACAAAATTTATTTTGCCCATAAAGGACTGGGTATCCTTCTTTGATCTCAAGATAGACAAGGTCTGTATTGCTCTTACTCTTTCTAGGTCAATTTGCACACCTGCAGCAGAAACAACATGTCCTAACAACTTGCCTTCTTCTAAAGCAAACAATGACTTTTTAGGATTGACTGAAATCCCAAACCTTCTGCACCTCAAGAACACTTTCTTCAAATGATGCAAATGGTCATGATGGTTGCTGGGGTACACCGTTATATTGTCTAGGTAGATAAGGACAAACTTATCCTTCTCTCCCACAAATGCTATATCCATAGCTCTCTGAAAGGTAGCTCCAGCATTCATAAGCTCCAATGGCATCTTGGAATACATAAAAGTGCCCCAGGGAGTGGTGAATTCAGTCTTCTCTTGGTCATGTGGATGTACAACAACCTGGTTATACCGTAAAAATCCATCCAAGAAAGACATCACTTTGGCTCCTGAGAATTTCTGCAGCAAATGCTCCATCTTGGGTAGAGGATAGTTGTCTTTCTTAGAGCATTTGTTTAAGTTTCTGAAATCAACGCAGAGCCTGATTTCTCCACTTTTCTTTCTTACCACTACCAAATTGGCTACCCATTTTGAATATTTGAGAGGGACTATGATTTTGGCAGCGAGTAAATTCTTGATTTCTTTTTCAATCAGTGGGAGGAGCAAATGATTTATGGGTCTTAGCTTCTACTTGAAAGGGAAGGTGTCTTTCTCTAAAGGTATTTTATGCTGGATGATGTTTTTGTCATATGTTTTTAGGTCACTATATTCGCAGGAAAAAACATCAGCAAATTTCTTCATTAAATTGCAGTACTTAGAACTTTGGGTAGCAGATAGATGGGTGGACAGATTTATATATCTTGGATGATCTGGACTCCCTATGTTATGCCTATGGACTACAAATTGGTCTTCTTTTTGGGCAGCCTTATAAGGCACATCATTCTGGTCAAACAGATTTTCTAAAGAAACCAGACCCTTAGGTATATGATTGCTGGGCAGTTGGACAATGTTATCTTTACCAATTTTGTTTCTAAGCTGGGACTTGAGAAAACCTATTCACTTCATCAGCATCTTCAAAAACTTTCCAATGCTGGACATTATCAGGCAAGGATGGTCTGTATTTCATCTGAACTTCATAAACTAGTCTAGGAGGCACGGGGGCAATAAACATACTAGCAGACACAACAAGGGAATTGGCAAGATGATTTTTTACTCTGGGGATATAAGAGAGACACAAATTTTCAAAGGAATCTTTGAGTCTCCATACCTCATCCCTACATGCTTCCAGCCTTGGGTGCTTTGCTTGAAATGTTTTGTTTACTTGCTAAATGATAAGATCAGCATCTCCAAACACCTTTATGCTTCCAATTCCTCTGTCTTTTGTTGCATTAAGACCCAATATTAGAGCCTCATACTCTGCTATATTGTTTGTGACTTGGAAAACCAGCTTAAAAGACAGATGTGTGCTTTCTTGTTTTGGAGAAATCAACACCACCCCTGCTCTTGCAGTCTCCCTTGAACATGCTCCATCAAAGAACATCTCTCAAACCTAACTTCCTCGCTCTCCCTCTACCTGATTCGATGGTTTCTTGATCTGCATTGAGGCCTTTTAAGATTCTTCTATTTGGAGCTCCAAAGTCAGTGTCCACAGCGTAGATAGGATGGTTGGAAGGATTTTTTTCATCACTGATGATGTATGCTAGTTGTGCTTCTCTGTAAAATCTCCTGCTTTCCCCTCCAAAAACTAGGAAAGTGGCATAAGATAAATTATTCTGTAATGTCCCACCTAGTCTCTTAATCCACCCTCTGGACAGCAGCATGCTAAACATAGGAGGGACATCTGCCACCATAATGTCCATCACCATGTTCTTCATATGCAACTGAGTTAGGGTAATAGCTAAATATTTGATCAGTCCCAGACAATTCACCTTTCTTGAATCAAAGGAGAATAGATCATGATATGGTCTGGTGATATCAAGGCCTAACTCTTCCATGACAGCTTTGGGCATCAAATTATGGCTGGCCCCTGTGTCCAGCAGGCAATTGTGGAGGATTTTGTCATGAATGGTGAAGGAGACATAAAATGATGGAGAATTATCATTAGCAGGTTCAGTCATTAGGCTAAGCACAACTGCAGGCTTATCATCTTGCAAATTGACATAGTCAGTGGGGGCTTGTATGGCTTTCAGCTCAAGAGCATCAAGGATAGGATTTCTAAAAACTTCACTCTTTGCAAGTTCTATCAGAGGCACAAATATTTTTAATTTCTGGACTTCTGATTCCAAGCTAAAAGGGGAAGGGGACTTGTCAGGACCTCTTACCTCTTGAGCTAGTGCTTTTAGGATGACTGGGTCAGTTGCTGGTCTTTTCTGTCTGATATTCTATTGCTCTGTTGGGACAACAACTATTTGGGCAGGATTCTCCTTGAAATTATTTTCTTTTGACCTTATAATGTATCTTTGCTACTCATCAGTCTGTAGAACGACCTCTCTGTCCCACCTTTGACTGGTTTGGTTCTGCAGCAATGATTCTTCGTAGGCAGCCAATGTCAAAAAAGAAGCACTGCCTTTATCTTCCATGCAATGAATTTCATCCTCTTCTTCAAACTGCTCCTCCTCCATGATCACTTTTTTGAAAGGAGCTTTAACCTTTTGTTCTTCATTTTCTTCTTTATCCCTCTGAATGATTTGTAATTGTTCATTTTCTCTTCTAAATGGATTTGGGTTTCTTGGAGCAAATGTGTTTGGAAGCCTTCCCTTTCCAAAGCCTTTCTCAACCTTCAGCTTAGCTATCTCAGTAGCCAATGACTTTATCATCCTAGCCATTTTTATATAATTTAGGTTTTGAAGATGAAGTAGAGGAAGAAGAAGCCTCACCTCTCTGCCTCCTTTTATCAGCATGAATTTTGAGCTTTTCTACAGCCATAATATTAGATTCCACCTGTAGGGCTACATCTTGCATTTCAGCTAGAGTGGCACATCTTCTTTCTCTCAATAGCAGGCAGAAATCAGAGTCAAAAGAATTGGCATAAGTGAATTTGGTAGAGGTGGGGGTTGGCTCTACTTCAGTTGGTATCTTACTATACATACGATTGAATCTTTTATTAAAATCAGGCAATGATTCCCCATTTTCCCTCTTCAGGTTACCAAACTCAGTATGGTAATATAGCAAGTCTTTTTTATCTCCCCAATGTTTCAGAAATAAATCAGCTAATGCTTCAAAATCTGTTATAGACCTAGTGGCCAGTTCTCTGAACCATTTTCTAGCCTCTCCATCAAGGCTCTGGACAAACACTCTCATCCACACATCATCCTCACTGATATCTAGGTTATCAGCATAGCTATAAAAAGACTCAAGGTGTTCTTCAGCTGTTACTCCCTCTATACTAGTGAATTTAGGCATGTATTTCTGGTATTCTCCTGCAGGCATGGCATTTAAAGGAACAGGCAAGACCAGAGGCCCATACCTAGCAACAATGATCCTTTCCATCTTTGTGGGAGCTTGTTGGCCTGCCATGGCTGGGGTAGGTGAAAGGATATTGGCAGATTGGATGGTAGGAAACAATGAAATAGATGACAGAGACAAAGGAATATGATGGATTATATGGGAAGCTTTCTTTGGACTGAGATCCAAAGGGGAACTAAAAGGACACGGAGCTTTGTGGATCTCTGAGGGTAGTTCTTCACTAACAATGTTAGGCTCTATATCTTCAAACTGTATATTCTCAGCTATAGGCCCTTCTTGTAGAGATACATAAGGTTTTTTAGGATTACTTGATCCTGATGCTCCTTTTAGTGATGTCCTCTTCTGCTTAACAATCTTCTCAGGGTCAGGCATTGGGTCAGCTGGTGATTTCTGAGGATTTCTCCGGGTATGCCTCACAAACTGAGCTAGAACTGTAATGTGGAGTCGCCACTAGGTTGGTTCTCTAGTAGAGTCTCCAGATAGATGATTACAACCAGAAATGTGTCCAGGCTTTGTCTATCATCAAAGCTGGAACTATGTCATTCTCCCAAGGAAGCTGAGCTTCAATCTCCTCTCCCTGGCAATGACACCAATTAATGTTATCACCCCAAGAAACTCTCCTAGGTTGTAGCTCGGAGATGCTCAGGAACATCACAAATTCAACTTATTGTTACACATGGATGAATGGAAGGAATGATGCTTTTTCAAGCTAGATAACCACTTCTACTTTGCTTGACACCAGACATGCATGAAAACCCCCAGACTACAAAGCTTTAGACCACCAATTACTCACAGTTTAAGGATTTGGTGAATATGGAGAATACTGTCCACACCAGCAGATGCACAAGACCTTGTGATGGCCGGCTGCAACTAGTAAAGAGGTCTGCAAATCTAATTCCCTAATGCACAGACGGGATGACAACTCTCCATCACTAGGTGAAAAGAAACTTGAATCAATCATTCACTGATAAATACAAGACTTTAACACAGAGATAGGGTGATAGCTCCTCAAATGCTAAACATCAATAGTTCAGGAAAGCAGCATATCAAGCACAACCTGGAACATAATAGGAATGGAAAGTGAGAAATTAACAACAAAAGAAGCTTGTATTAGCTGAAAATGAAGACGAGACAGTGCAAGTGTCAAAGTAGTTACAGTCTCCAGAAGTTGAACCTTACATCAAAACAACAACCATCAACCCTGATTACATCTAATTTCTAGGTATATATAGAGTTTCATTACAGAGGCACTCAACCATTCTAAGTATGGAGGGGTCATAATTGACCACCAACCGCTTTAACTGCTTGGTGGAGCTTCTGAGTGGGATTGCCTGCTGTAGTGGATGAATTTGATCTCCTCGGGTGCTCTTCTGTACTCTCAAGTGGCTGGGGTGTCATATGGGATGAAATTCCATCATTGTTAAATGCATTTATTTGCTCAAGGTTCGTCCTTTTCCTTATCGGCCATCCCGCCTGTTGAATGCGGTTGTTGAGGAGAAAATGCACCGAGTAATAGTAGGCGGCTGTCTTCATCCTTCAGGCACACGGAATGTTAGGGCAAGTGGACTGCATGGCGAATGTATGAGTAGGATGGAGGAGGAAAATCAGTTGTCGAATCAAGCAGATAGATGGCGGGGATCGCTTGGCAGAGGGTATTGGGAGATATGGAGGTGGAGTGAGTGCAGGTCGTTGGATCTCGGGTGGACAGATCCAATGGTCATTGGGCATCGAAGATGCACAGCGCTTAACAGGCAGGAATGGAGGTCCGGGGGGTAAGTGGTATTGCCCGCACCACCATTGATCTTTGGGCGGTAAAAGTACAATGGTGTGTGATACCACTCGAGGTGTGACGCATGGCGGTGGGGAAAGAACGAAACCACTTTTCATCGCGGGTTATCGTCCTAGCGGTTTGATGGTGCGGGGAGAGTGATTGTCGTTCGATCGCGGTGGAGATGATCGAACGGAGAGGAAATGGTCCTGGAAGTTTCTGCGATGAGAGCCATTAGATCGGGGTGGCGAAGATCAATAACTAGAGTTACGGTGAATATTTTAGGGAGGTGCGTGGTTATTATGGGTGCGGGTTTTATAGGGTTTTGTGTGTTAACATCCTGGGCTTGAAAAGGGCTTTAATATGATTTTCAATGAAAAGCCATGGGAAATAGAGACAAAAGGATGGTAAGAGGGGTGGAGGAGAAGGTGAGGGCAACCAATATAGGCCTTTCTTTGAGCACGACCAAGGACCAAGTTGGCCTCTAGCTTTGGAGAATATAGTAGAGCTAAACGGATATAGTTGTGTAAAAGATATCCAAAGCTACAAGACAAGGGAAACATGAACTTTTGCAAATTGGGTTGAAAGGACAACTTCGAGGAAAGGATAAAAGGTACTCTAGGGAGAAGGTAGAGGAAACATTTCTTCACCTCATATATTAAATATTATAAGGACCAAAATCGTCCCAAAATGAGAGGTATGATATATATTGGATCACTATATTATTTTTCACCCATCTCAATTCTCTTAGAATATAAAAATTGGAGGAATCAACTTATAGGGCCATTTTTACCAACATGTCCTAGTTTGGAGAATTGGAGTTTGAAACCTTATAAAGGAAATTTGATGCATTAAATGGAGTTTTTTTAGGTAATAAAAATCTCACTTGATCTATAACTCATGGAACTATTCTACACATATATATGTTTACAATGGTGCAAGAAAAACTCAAAAAGAGCCCACATGCAAAAGTTATGGCACCTGAAAGTTGACCTTCTTGTTTTTTCCACCGTGATTCAAGAGGATACCACATAAAACTTGTTACTCGTGTAAAATGGGATAGCCATATGGATAATATGAATAATAATCTAGAAGGGTTAAATTTGTATCTCTATTTGAGAGTTTAAGGATTCAAACTTAACCCCTAGTTGGATACTTAGTTGTGTTATATTCGGGCCACTAGGAGGAAAATGGGTTCTATTCTATGTAAGTGCATTTTTTTGCATAGTTGAATAAATTAGCTAAGAGTGGATAGGGATAGTGAATAACAAAGGGGTTTTTGTTCTATAGCATCCCATGTGCCACATGTCTCAAGTTACTCCATAAAGAGTGCCTTCTACTATGTATTTGCATAATTTCCATTATGGACAAAAGAAAGTAGAGCAACCTCACTTTCCAACTAGTTTTTCCAAAAAGGGATTCCTAGAGAATATCTTGGTTTTATTTGTGATTTATGTCTATTTTTATTTCATTGTTCTCTATTTTCCATATTTTATCTATGACATCCACAAACAACAAATCAATACTAACAAATAATTTTTTTTAAGGAATTAATCGTTCATAGTATAGATTTCAATTTATTTTAATAGATTTGTTATGATGAGATATTTAGTGGAATATACATGACAATTTACATATCATTAACATACATATAAATCAAACCCATGACTATTTCTCACATGTCTTTTCTAAATTAGCAAGCTTAATGGTCGTTCCTAGGTTTTTCACCTAGATAAAATGAGAAGTACTTGTGATACCTAAGAGAAACACAATGTATAACTCAACACCCTTTGATGGTGTCCACCTTCAAAAGGTTACTTTCACCTTGTGTGATGCTTACCATAAGTAACCCTTGCACCTATACTAGCTGCACTTGTGCCCTCAACATCCCAAATTTATTTTTATGATGTCAATTACTTAACTCTTCATTGATTAAATTAAGGCCTAACAACCCTATACTAATAATTGGAAGAGTTATTTGCTTGTTGATTTTTTTATGAATTCTTTTAGTGGAGTGCTTGGTGATAATCTTGTTAGATGACCTATGCCCTTATTAATTTATTTTTTAATGGAATCCTCGGATTTATGGTGGATGATCCACCACCTTGCTAGGCTTGGAGGATTAGGAGTACCCACTCCTACCTACTACTAAGTGGAGGTTGGTTGTTCCTAACCCTCCAAAAAGTGAGTCAGAATACAAAACTCACATGGCTTTGAATAATGTTGAAAAGGAAGAACATTCAGAAGATGATATTAGATCTGATGAGATATTAGATGATGGATTCCTAAGAGGATTTTACAAGCATATTTATATACTAGGAAGGGAACAATCCCCCTCCTCCTCGGGATAATATTGTGGTTGAAGATATTATTGACTAACACTTAGAGTCCTATTTTCATCCAATTTTTTTTAATTTCCACCTAAAGCTCTAGCTCCTTGTTTTAATGTCGATCCTCTATATCAGTTGTCTAGCATAGATAACAATGCTAGTTTGTGAGTTGTAAGGGCTGCTACTCCTCTTATCTCCAATGTTACCATTGGGGGAATTAATTTCACCATGTTAATAATATATAGTGTAAGTGAGACCCTTGTCTCTATCCCTCATAATAGTGTTAATGTCTATTTTTGGATGTCACCTATTAGTATGAATTTATTGCCTTTGAATATAGAATTTCCACCTTTCAATATTAACTTTCCAACATTCAATACAAGTTCACCAACTTTTATCATGATTTTTTTTACCTTTCTCTATGATTAAAGGGTGCAATAATACATTAGTCTTAGTTTTATATTTTAAACTAAACACATCCTTGTGTATGTACCCTCAATCAAGAGCAAATACTTTCCTTCTTTCAACATTCTTGTAGGAAGGAAAATAGTGCGTAGCATTGAAAAATATTTTTGTGGATTTTACCTCCCTCTCCATAGTTATCAAATGAAATATTCACCCTCCCCCCAACTATGGAAATATACTAGGAGGTGGTTTTATGATTGCTAACATGACCTCAAAATAGTTCTATGAGAATCATGGGTCCATTTGCATTCGTAAGTTGTCATTCTTAATAACTTTAATCCACTGAATTTGTCCAAGTTAGTTAATTATCCTATGCACCATGACGCCAACTAGTCTTGTATGTAGCCCAAATTTCCCTTTTTCACTCCTAAGTTTGAAGGTAAATATGGTGAAGACCCATTGAATCACATTATATCTTTCCATATTTGGTGTTTCTCAAACTACTTAATGCATGACACCATTAGATTGAAACTTTTCTAGCAAATCCTAACAAGGATCACCATGAAGGGGCATATATATTTTTCATGGGCCATGCATAATAATTTTTCATCCTTGGTAATGGCCTTCTAAATGTATTTCCAACTACCAAATGGTTATGATATGTGGAAAAACTTGTTAATGTTACTTCGACAAAGAACATCCCACCACATCTCAGACCACATTCATGAGTAGAGGAGGAGACATTGAAAAATCAAAGTACTTATCCTTAACCAATTGTTGGCTGATTAGTTTGTGAAATTCTTTGTTCCTTCTATTTCCAAAAATACCACCTTATTAGAAGCATAAAATGAGGAAGGGGCGATCATGAAAGCTTAGAAGTTAGATTAATTTTGATTTATTCACAATATATGGTTTATATGAGATTTTGTTGGATGCATTAGGAGTCAAAGTGTGAATTCATGAATCTTGGTCCCATTTTATAATAAGAATTATACATGAAAATGACCTATGTGGACCCTTGATGGAGGCATAAACCCTTCATTAATGTTTCAAAATTTGATCAATGGTTTATAACATCAATGAAGGTAAAGCCTTAATCAATCTTTTTAAACCATAAACAACTATACCTTTCAAAAATACTCCAATTACAGGTTTTTAAATACCTCAAATGAGGTTTTTTTAAGCCCCTGATATAAGAACTTTAAAATCTTTAATTAAGGATTGGACCTTAATAAAGGGCTTGAAAATCAATCCCTTGCCACTTTTGCAACTTTTCATGGAGTTGCAATATTTAGTAGGAGAAAATTGGTCATCTCTTCCATGGAAGGCAACATACTTTGTGCATGTAGATTCATCATAGAATTCTTCATACAAAGACATTTAATTTTCTCATTTTCTGTGTCATGCAATACTTTTTATTTATTTTTCTGCAACTTATACAATTTTTTTTCTCCCAAGTAGTCAGGTCCCCTATAGAAAAATGCATATCTTAAAATATACACAAGAAAAAAATATTAAAAAATGTGTGCACTTATGTTCCTAAAAAAATAATTAAAAATATAATTTTTCCAAAAAAAATGCACTACTACATTCTACGTAGATTGTGCTTGTGTAAATTTCCCCCCAAATTATACATTAAACAATAAGTTATATCTTAGAAACAAAACACTATTAAATTTTACAAAAAATTACAATGACAAGAATTTAACTAGATGTATTTATTGCCTTTAAATACAAAACTTCCACCTTTTAGTAGTAAATTTTCACCATTCAATACAATTTCACCATCTTTTATCATGAAGTTCTTACCTTTCTATGTGATGAAAGGGAACAATAATACCGTATTTTTAATGTTCTCTTTCAAGGTGGACACATCCTTATGTTTGTATCCTTGATCAAGTGTGGTTCCTTTCCTTCTTTAAACATTCTTGTAGGGAGGACAATAGTGTCTAGTATTGGAAAATATTTTGGTGGATTTTACCTCACTCACCATAGTTATCAAATGCAATGATCCCCCCACCCCCCAATAATGGAAATATACTAAGAGATAGTTTTATGATTGGTAACACAACCTCAAGGTAGTTCTACAAGAACCCTAGGTCCATTGCCATTGCCAAGTTGTCATTACCTTTAAATCTATTGAATTTGCCCAAGTCAACTAGTGATCCTATGCATCATGATCCCAACTAGTCTTTTATGTAGCCCAAATTTCCTTTTGTCACTCCTAAGTTTGAAAGTAAATTTAGAGAAGACTTATTGAATCACGTTATGTCTTTCCATATTTGGTGTTCCTAAAACTCCTTAATGAGTGATAACACTAAATTGAAACTTTTCTAGCAAATCTTAACAAGGATCACCATGAAGTGGTATATTCAGTTTTTTATGGGCTTTGCATAATAATTTTTCATCCTTGGTACCAACCTTCATAATGTATTTCCAGATACCAAGTGGTTATGAGATGTGGAAATTTTTTTTAACATCATTTCAACAAAGTACACCCCCCCGCATCTCAAACCACATTCATGAGTAGAGGAGATATTGAATAATCAAAGTAGATATCCTTAACCAATTGTTGGTTTATTGGTTTTTGAAATTCTTAGTACCTTATTTTACAAATATATCACCTTATTAGAAGCATACATTGAGGAAGAGGTGATCATGAAAGCATAGTAGTTAGATTTGATTTATTCACAATCTATGGTTCTATATGAGATTTTGTTGGATGCACTAGGAGTCAAAGTGTGAATTCATGAATCTTGGTCCCATTTTTTTGGTAAGATTTGCACATGAAAATGGCTTATGTGGACCCTAGATGGAGGTATTAAACCCTTGAATAATGTTTCAAAGAGTGATCAATGGTTTAAAACATAGATCAAGGTTAAAACTTAAAAGTCATTTAATCCAAAAACAACTATATTTTTCAAAATACTTCAATTAAGGGTTTTTAAATACCTCAAATGAGGGATTTGAAATCCCTTGATATAGGAACTTTAAAACCTTCAATTAAGGATTGGACCTTAATAAAGCACTTGAATATCAATAATCGCTTACCACTTTTGCAATTTTTCATGGAGTTGTAATATTTAATAGGAGAAGCCCTTCATCTCTTCCATGGAGGGTGGTAGGCTTGGTGCATGTAAATTCATCATAAATTTTTTTGATCAAGGACATTTTATTTTCTCATTTTTTGTGTCATGCACTACCTTTTATTTATTTTTCTACAACTTATACAAAAAAAAAGTTATCCCATAGACAAGGCCCATAAAGAAAAATGCATATCTTAAAAACTGTAAAATCAAAAAATAAAAATTAATTAAATAAATAAATAAAAATAAATGAAATGTGTACACTCATGGATGTTTCCTCTTCAATTGTTTTAATTTTTAATTTTTCATTTCACATAAACAAGTAAAAAAATGCTTGGGAACATAAAATATATGATTCAAATATAAATTTGTTGGCTTCAAAAAATAATGAAAAATATAATTATTCCAAATTAAAAAAATAATAATAAAGAAAAGTCATGCACTATTGCATTTTGCATAGATTGTGATTGTATAAATTATTTTTTCCAATTTATACATTAAACGGTAAGTTGGGTCTTCAGGACAAAATTCACTCTTAAATTTTACAAAAGATTGCAATGGGAAGAATTCAAATAGATCTATATTTCACACATTAAATTTCATCCATATTTTAAAGAAAAAAGACATTTTTGAAAGACAACATAACTCCCTACAAAGTATTTTTTTTTACTGCGTATCAAAATTCACAACACATGTATGAGTTTCGAGGCCTTCAATTTAAACTATGTAAAATTCAAACTTTTTTATCACCACGTTTCACTAGAAAAACTAAACATCTATTAATAGTCCACCCTAAAATAGAACCCACGAAACCAAAAGTAGGACTCATACCAGTCCTATGATTGATTATGTGGGAAGTGCCACACTACTCAAGTGATTAACCAAATGGAACAAATACATTTGTATTTGAATGCACCAACACATATGAAAAATATTGTGGATACTTCAATCCGTACACACTCCTATGATGTCCTCTTGATTTATATCTCTAAGTCGAAGGGAACCCAACAACTTAGTGCAAAGAAGAAAGAAAAGAACAAAAATGCTAGGCAAGGTCCTACATTGAACAATGATACTAATAATTTCCGTGGGGATGAAAATAAGAAAAAGAAAGTTAGATTTCATTGCTAGCTTTGTAATAAGACCACTTGACTCATGAATGCCACAAGATGGAGGAAGCTCAAACACTGTTAGTATAGTGAGATGCCCAAATATATTATATTGTCCTCACTAATTTTTTTCCTTGTAAAGGCCAACAATTTTTTTTTAGAAAAAATAATTTTGCATCTATGCAAGTGGGAATCAAGGTTCCCCTCTCCAGTAGGTAATACTTCAAATGTAAATATTTACACATTGTATGAGAAGGACACCAATGTCTAAAGTAGGGCTTGTAATTGTGATGCTCTTGAGTTGGGATCTAAAATAAGGAAGCAAATATGTCACAATAGCTTGGTTCTCTATAGATAGATAGAATGAATACTAACATAGTTCCTCAACCCCAAAAGATAAATTTAATAAAGTATACACATATTCCAATGCTTAGGTTGCACAAAATCATAGCATTGTTGAACATATAACCTAGGAATTCCACACCATATCTATATTAGAAGTCTTTTAGATGTTCCCTATGTAGTGAAAGGAATTATTTATAGCTATTAACTGTGACTTTGAAATAAATTTTAACTTCCCCACCACATCTTGTTTCCAATATAGGTATATCACTTGTTATTTCCTTGTTGTGTTGATGGCCCCAAGTTCTCTTAATATGGTTCCTTCAACTACAATGTTGTGAGCATTCAATGGTATATTACTCAAAGCCACAACATCCCCACCACATATTGTTTCAAATATAGGTATCTTACTTGTTATTTCCTTGTTGTGTTGATAGCCCAAGTTCTCCTAACATGGTTCCTTCAACTACAATGTTGAGAGCATTCAATGGTCATTATTTTAAACCCCATAGGATAATTCCCTCCTTGCTAGTGGAAATGGGTGTAAAATTGTCTCAATCAAGAAAGAGGTCATTGATGCTCCATTAGATTACAATCTCTTTTTGGGATATAGCTAGACATACATGATGACAGTTTTAATTCTTTAATTTTTTTGAATTATTTGACTTCCTCATGAAGGATATTTTGTCATGATTGATTAGTTCTCATACTATGTGCTTGACCTATCTTCCACCACAATATCCATTATTGAAATGGTTGAAAATCCCATGAGGTTGTATGAAAGTGTTGGAGTTGAGATGTTCAAGGAATGAACTTTGATGGAAGCCTTTTCACTCCCTCGATTGGCTCATAATGTTGACTATACCCATATATAAGTGATTTTGTTAGTCACATTAATACCATGGTTAGTATGAAAGCATCCTATTTTGGTGAGAGCATGGAGACATAATGCTTAATTCCATTCAAAATGTCTAAGTTTTGGGAATACCCATTGGTAGTGCCAAACCTATATGCTTGTGTGATAGGGAATGGTATGTAGGGTTAGCCATGGAATTTTCTGTAATGGAGATCACTTATTAAGCCGTTTAGATGGATCCTACATATTAATTAATCAAAATATTCCAACTCAAGAGGAATATGATGAGTTTACATCACCTATATGAGTTTTCAACTGTCCTAGTTCACAATATTGCATGGACAACGTCTTACTAAAAGACATGAACATCTTGGAAGAAATTACTTGTTTTAAGAGATGTGAAAAGATATGCACCATAATTCATACTTTATTCCCAAGTTGGATAATATGGAGGTTGGAGAAATGATTCTTCTCATGCTAGGAGATTTTCATTGGTATAAGAGTTTTATCCCAACACATGATGTGTATATGGTATGAAACATGACAAGCATCTCTATATCCATGGAAACAGATAGTTCCTTCCAACCCAATGTTATTGGAAATGTCATGATCAATGTAGACTATTCATGTGATGAAGTTTAGATGTATAATACTCTCTTTAGGATTATTTTGACATTTCTGATTGGTTCTATGAGGAAATGCTAGGAATCAACCCTTAGATTATCAAACATGAGATAAAAACATATGGAAATTTGAAACCTGTTCTACGAAATCTATGATTAGTGTTGAGAAGGTACATCCCCTCTGCGGACAGAGGCGATCCCTACTAGCCCAGACCGAGTCTAGCAACAATCTTCAAACGCTATAGCGCAAGTTCCTAATTGCAAATTAACAGACCAGTGATGAAGGCCTACCTGGATTCCAACGCTATTGTTTGTAGAAGAGGTGGTGCTCCTGTTCCTTTGCTCCAGCAGATCACAATCCTCACGATCTCCATGAATGGACACCTGCACATACAAGAAACGACACAAACACAAGCATAAAATCCAGCATATGCAACTATATATCAGTCAGAAAGGATATAACTCATCATCATCAGAAATAACAACAAGAGTGGAACCATAACCAATAGTTGTTCATTAATAATTAATCAAAGAAGAATACAACCAAAGTTCTGACGCTGGATTCTCCTTTGGCGGGTAGTCAGCAGCACATGTCTCGCAAAGCCTGTTGGGAGTAAGGACAAGCCTCTCTCTTTGGTTCTTGGACAATAATCTCCTTGCTTGGATTTGGCCTTATGGGAATTAAGAAGGCTCTTGTAGCATGAAGCTCTTGGAAACTTGACAATTATGAATCTCTAGAACTAAAAACTCTGGAACTAGCTTGCCAAGGAAAATGGACAAGCTTTTATAGATGGAGGAAGGAGAGTTCGGATCATCCACAATAATCATGGGATTGGCCATATCATCAAGGAAGCTTCCATGAGAGGTGGAAAACCACTTCCTCTCTATGGAAATCCGTGGCCGAACCACCCAACTCAAGATAGATAGCAGTCCAGGAATTTGTTAGGACGAAACTTCCACCGTTTGTTTGTTAAAAAACAACTATGATTATGGTTGGCGCGGGTGCAACTCTATGACAGAGTGCCAACTGGCGCGCCCTCTTTGGAGGATTTGCCCCCTTGGCACGAGGGTTGCACTATGGAACCACGCCAATGGAAAAAGAGCTATTTTTAGGTGTTTTTAGTAGGAGATGTCTTTAGGTTAAACAAAGCTCATGTTTAGAGGAATGTAATGCAAGTGTTTGCAGGTCATGTCACTTCTCATAGGTCCTGGAATGAGTCCTCCAAGATGCAAGAGATGGGTAGCAGGGATAATGACAAATTGCTGTGTAACAGATGCCCCCTAAAGCATGAGGCCCGAGAGAGAGAGGGGTGAAATTCTTTACGAGAACATGTCCAATCGAAAACACGACCACTGGAAAACCTGTGTGGAGAAGTACAAATGATATCTCAAATACATGATATATGTGGTATGGGCGCAACCATCCATAACAAAGTACACAAGAATCTAGATCCAAGGTATGGATGCAACTATCCAGTGAGGATCGATAAATAGACTCAGGCAAGGTCGCAGCCATCCAGTGAATGAGTCATGCAATAATCAGAATAATCCACAAAATCGCAGCCTGGATCCCAACAGACAAAATCCAGGGTCTTGCGCTCCATCTTGATCTGAACAAAGTACAAGTTCAAGCATGCGAATATAGGAGTCGAAGTCGAACATTCAGGAACATCGTCTGATTACCAGCCAATGATGAAAATTGTTAACAGACGCGAGAGGTACCACAAATAATGACAATGGCCCTCAAGGTACTAGAGGTACAATCTACGGCATGCGAATCAGTGAGTCGGTGTCAAACACCCGTAGAATCATTCGAACGGAGGCCAATGATGAAAACCTTGCGTCGAACGCGAAGAACTTGCCATTGAGGTATGCAGGCTCCAAGGCACCAAAAGGGAGTCTCTAGATCAACTTCCTGGATAATGAGCTGAAGTTGACAGGAAGTGACCTTGATCGAAGGTGGGCCATAGTGTTTCCCACATAATCGATGCGAGACAGAGGAAGATAATGTTTTTGTGGATCAAGATTATATGAGTTATCAGAGGGAGGTTGATATTTCGCAGAGGTCAACTTCTCTTGAACATATCGGCGGCACGATAGTGGACTTGGCAGTATTTGACATCAATTGATCAGAGGTCATGATGACAAGGCAAAGAGCAGATGAGAGGTCAAACAGGATCACCCAAACCCACGGAGGCAAGTGAAAAAACGAGATGAGATGTCCCCACCCAGAAATGAATGCAGACAAGTGCCATGTTCAAGAGCGACATACTTCCGACACAACAATGATTCTGGTTCCATTTTCCCCGCCATTTCTGGCGAGTACCCCAATTATTTTTATTAACAAGCTCGATGGGGGTAGCATATGCTTGTAAAATGTCATTTCGACGGAATCCAATGTCATCAAGTTTTAACGAGTTTGACAAAGGAAGAACTCAACGTCTTTTCATGTTTAGAAAGTTTGAAAAGACAACATAAAAGTAAACTCCAGTGGTGTCCTTTTTCGTAAAGTTGTGTCTCTCGAGCCCAAAAAAGTATAAAACAATGCTCGAAAGAACCGCCCGACCATTACGATCAAGGAGTACTTTTCATGATTAGTGACTTCGACCTGAAAAAGTAAAAAAGCGACCGAAATCACGTCGTTTCGTAACCATTAACGAGCCTAACACAACAAGGGCCCGACGATCTTTTGATCTTTACATGGTCAGAAAAGAGTTTAAAGACGACCGCCTCTTGTTTACGTTTAACGAGTCAAGAGGAATAACTCGACAATCTGTTCATCTTTAAACGGTCAGAAAAGAGTTGAAAGGAGACCTCCATTTTTATTCTCTTTAATGAGTCAAAAAGGGGAAAAATGCTCGGCAATATTTTCATATTTTATGAGTCAGAAAAGAGCTTAAAGGTGACTCATCCTAGAGGAACGAGTGGTATAAAGGTTAGCAACTGGTTCCCGCAATGGTGGAACTGCTCAAAACATGTAATGGTCAAGAGGCTGGCTAACAAAACCACTCTTTGTTGCGGTTCCTCAGGAAAGGAAAAAACAACCGAGTGAAAGCATATGATCGGCCAAAGAGATGGTGGCAATGGAATGAAACAACCAAGGCTCATTTAGCATAATTTAGCGGATAGGCGACAATCACAAGATGTGAATTAGATATGGGTTTATTTTTACACAAGCTTAAACCATGGAGAACTCTGCTTGGATTCGGTTTCATGTTTACACAAGATTGAAATGAAAAACTATGCTTGTTATGAGTTCGCATGTCCCCAGCATAATGACGCAAATTGAGGTACATGCCCCCCAAGCTTCATTGCATTCAACAAAGTGGATGGAATGAAGGTTCATTTTCGAGATCTTGGAAAGACTCGACTTGTATTTTATGAGATCTTAAGCAAAAGACTCGATTTGGAAAGGGAGTTGTTTCATTTTTTAATGAGGTTGACACAGTAAAAGAACTATCCTCATAACCCTTGTTTCATTTTTTAGGTAGCTTGACAGAGGGAAATGAACTATGCTCCGCGCGAACTTCATCATAATGAATAGGAAGTCGGGGCTTCCAAGAGTGGCACTCCCGATGGGAGGTCAATGTCTTGGAAGTCGGGACCCAATGCCCCCAAAACACTATGCACGATGGCGGCATTGCTGGATATAGGCACGGGAGAAGTAGCCACGTAGTTGACCTGCAGTGGGGCAGATACAACTGGTGGATAAAAACCAGGAGGGGATGACAACTGCGTAGGAGGCACCGGGGGACTAAAGAACGATAATTGATCTATAGTCACAATCCTTCCATCGTGTGGAAAGCAAACCACGCGGAAAAGTGAAGAGACAAGGGCCCCCATTGCGTAAACATAATCACGACCAAGGAGAAGATTGAAATCTAAAGCACCTTGGGTAACCAGCACGTCTACATAGACGGTTTTGCCTCCCAAAGTAATAGGGAACTTTGGAAGGATCCCCAATGGTTGACTGGTTCCTCCGTCAAACTCCATCAGATTCTGCGCAACGGGCACAAGCTGTGGGGAGCCCAAAGCTTGCCAAGTAGTAGAAGGCATAAGACTGACAGATGCACCCTCATCCAAGACAGTGCCAGGTACTGCCGCATCATAGGCGTGTAGGGTAATCTGGAAAGGCACATGGGATGGAAGGCGAAAAGCAGTCAGGAGACGCCAGTCGAAGGAAACGACTGAACTACTTGGTGGGGGGATCGTATGATTGCCCCCCTGGTCTAAAGGAACCGAAGAAGGACCCTTTGAGTCAGCTGGAATAAGAGGGTCGTTTTCGGACTCAGGAGAATCTAATGAGACGAGAAGAACATGATCATGACGCTCTTCTAGAACAGGGTGGTCGAGGGGTGGTGAACCCGAGTCGACACTCTCTCCGACCAATGGTTGGTCTGGAACAGGCTTGGCAGAGCCAGGTTCAGGAAGAGGAGGCTGGACAAGAGAGGAATTTAAAACAATCTTGTTGCCAGCAGGGGAAAGATCTGCAGCTGCAGAAAGACGTTGATATCCAACGGGGAGTTGGGGTGAGGGAGCCGCAAGACTTTCCAAGACGGTGGAGGCTTTATCCATGAGTGGAAAAAGGTGAAGGGGATGATTGCCTTCACAAAGTCTGCAGGGGATTCGAATCTTCCCTTTTCCCTTAGCATTCCCAACTGATGAGGTAACATCGCTGTGAGCCTCAATGGACGATGAGGGGCGCGCCGGATCACGAGACCATAC
>APFE030917516.1:0-51044 GCA_000404065.3 Pinus taeda | reverse complement strand
TTATTGCATTGTAGTACACGCCTTCGAGCATGTCATTGGTGAAAGAGATTCTTTCCTACTTAATCATGTTATAGAACTATTCCCATGACTCAATAATATACAAATGATAATAGGACGAAAATTTGATGCATACATACCTCATTTTGATTCTCTTTTGATCATCTTAGCTTCATTTGGTTGTCCTTGGTGTGACCCTTCTTGCTTCATCTTAGCTTGCTTGCATATCATCCTTTCCGTTGAATCCCATGAATGGGATTCCCAATGGGACATCTGCTTTGGTTTTGAAGATTCCATCCTAGGATCTTAAAGAACCTTGCCTTGCAAATGTTTCATTTCTTTTGATGATGGAGGTCTTCTAAGATTCTTAATCATGATCAATCTTCTTTCATCATGGATGAGATCTTATACTAGGTATGCTCCTTCTACATGAATATATCTACCATGCTCCTATATTCTAGAAGATATTTCTAACCATGCATTTTTATTCTCATTATAAATGCTACTTCTTCATGAGTATCTAGAACTCTATGTACTTCATGCTTCTAGGTTCTAGAAGTGTTTCTAGTCATGCAATTTTTATTTTATTCCTACATGCTCCTATCCTACTCAAAACCTTGAAATAAGGCTTGAAGTAAAGAGTTTTACTGAGTCATAGTAGAGATCCAGGGGATCTTCCTTCTTTTGCTTCCTTTCTTCTTCTTTCACTTCTTGAGTCATGTGAGCTTCTTCCCTCTTTCTTATGTTGTTGTTGTCCTTCTTAAGCTTAGGACAATTCCTTTTGTAGTATCCATGTTCTTGGCATCCATAGCATTGGATTTTGGACATGTCTTTGATGTTTGTTCTTCGTGGACCAAATTTGCCAAATTTTCCCCTTCTCTTAGCCATGGTAGCAAATCCTTGCTCCTTTGATCCCACATCTTCCTTTGCTTTAATTCTGGTTTCCTCTGTCTTGCATAGAGACCACATTTCACTGAGTGTGGTTGCTTCCTTCTTGGCATATATGCTTGACGTGACCAATCCTCAGGTAGAGCATTTTGTACTACAATTGTCATTTCTCTGTCAGACATGACTTTCCCAAGCTCTTGAAGTTGATCCTACATGCTTCTATCCTACTCAAAACCTTGAAAGAAGACTTGAAGTAAAGAGTTTTATTAAGTCATAGTAGAGATCTGGAGGATCTTCCTTCTTTTGCTTCCTTTCTTCTTCTTTCACCTCTTGAGTCGTGAGCTTCTTCCCTCTTTCTTATGTTGTTGTTGTCTTTCTTAAGCTTAGGACAATTCCTTTTGTAGTGTCCATATTCTTGGCATCCATAGCATTGGATTTTGGGCATGTCTTTGATGTTTGTTCTTCGTGGACCAAATTTGCCAAATTTTCCCTTTCTCTTAGCCATGGTAGCAAATCCTTGCTCCTTTGATGCTACATCTTCCTTTGCTTTAAGTCTGGTTTCCTCTATCTTGCATAGAGACCACATTTCACTGAGTGTGGTTGCTTCCTTCTTGGCATATATGTTTGATGTGACCAATCCTTAGGTATAGCATTTGGTACTACATTTGTCATTTCTCTGTCAGACATGACTTCCCCAAGCTCTTGAAGTTGATCCCTCATCTCAAAGATCTTCATGAAGTAGGGAGCTATTCCTTCCTTTGATATCTTCATCTTGTGCAATTCATTTCTTAGAGATATCACTTCTCTGGCCGTGGATACCGAGAATAGCTCTACTAGCTTATCATAAATTTCTTTTGATGTTTTAAATTTGGAGACATAAGGAATGAGAGAGTCTTTGATTGATTCTATTAGAATCCTTTGAGCTCGTCTCATCCTTATTATACTTGGCTAAGGCCTGAGTTTGTTCCTTAGAAGGGATAGTGATATTCCCTTTGACATGTTCTAAGAGTTCATTCTCCTTGAGAATTAAATTAGTCCTCTTCTTCCATGCAAGAAAGTTATTGGTACCTACTGATTTGTAGCTGTGCTGCTGTCCTTGCAAAAAGACATTAATGTATATTCAAAAGAGGACATATACTTATTTGATAGATTTTTGAGATGTAGTGGATTTGCTTTCTCCTTAAAGACTTGATGGCTTGCCTTCCTTGGATCTTGATGTTCTTCAAGTTGCCTTCTCCAAGTGGACTTGCTTGATGAAGAAATTTGCTTGGTAACTTGTAGATGATGTAGGTCCCTCTTTGATCTGCTCTTCTTCTTGCTATCTAGTCTTCCTTAATGAATGATAGATGGTAGGCCTTCTTTTCCTTGAGTAGATTTGGCTTGATGCTTCAACCTTGTAGATGCTTTTCCTTGATGAGTGTTCTTGAGTTGCCCTTTCCTTGATGTGTCACCTTACCTTTGATACCATGTTGAAGTATCTAAGGCAATTAGGTGTAGTGTGATTCTTCTTGACTTGATAACAATTTGTGAGGCACTTTTACAATTATCTTAGCTTGATCTTCTTCTTATTATTAGTGTTTGTGTTTCATCAAACTGCTACCTCTGTCATAGGGTTCGCTGAACCTAAAGGTTGAGGTCCGAAATTCGACGAATTTCAAAAAAAAATTTAAGGTTCGTTTACGTTCGAGAAGGTTCGGTTCCTGCTGCGTGCATTATTATTATAACGACATTCATATTGTTATTACCCTAAGGTTTAGGTTCGAGAAGGTTCGGTTCCTGCCACTGTGTCCTAACTTGGACAATATTCCATATAATCGTCCCAATCTCCCAATGAGCGTGTGAGCGATTTCTGAATCATGGTTCAAATTTTCTTTCTAAAGCATTGACATTATTATAATTTTACAAGTATTATAATATATTGCAGTATCGAAATCTGCGTACATACATTATAATGTGTTCAAAGCATTATATTTTTACGCGTCAACATTATTATAATTCTGAACTGTAGTATTGAACTCAACATACATGTATTACAGGCAATACAATATGTTAACACATTACAATGTATTGAACTCAGCTTATATGAGGCATTACAATGGGCTAATGATATTTATTATATTATATAATAATAAGCAAGTACATAATTTAAAAATGATATTTTTACGAAAGAAATTTTTAATTATATTTTAAATATATACATTAACGAAATAAGGTATGTTATTTTAAATCTTATAAAATAATAATATATTATGAAATTAATTTATTGATATAGTATGATAAAAATTATAAATATATATTAATTATAAATGAATATAAAAGATTTATGTAATTTTAATTATTGTATATATATATTTTTAAAATTATATACATGAACGAACCTAATGGCGAACCTCATTCGAATCTCATCGAAAAATTCGAACTCGAATCAAACTTAATTGTAATCGAATTCGAATTCGAACCCGAACCATGTGACATTGATTGCTACCAAAAACATAAAGACAAGAACACAAATGTTGGCTCTCTGCCAGGGCCAAAACCTCTCTTCTCTTGAGAGGAAAACCCTTCGGTAAGTTTTCTCTTATTGAAGCTTCTTTCTTGATCAATGCCAAACCCTAGACCCTTGACTAGAATGTTTGCCAAGCACAAGTCAAGTCCTTCCTCTTTTCTGCACTTGATTCTCCGACACATAGACTTCCTCCTTCTGACACTTTGCTGCCTAGCACTTCATCCTCCCTCTTTGTTTCTAGTCTAGAGATAGAACTTCCTTGAGTGAGCCTTCTTCTATCCTTTACTCAAGTAGACTTTTTCTTTGACCAAACGAGATCCTTCTTGAGATATGGGTGTATGACTGTACTGTTGTTCTGCTGCCCTAATTTTCCCATGTGTGGAGGGTACCCTTAGTGAAATAGGGTCCTTTCACCTTCTCTTGTCTTGGGAGGCCTTGTAGGCCTAATATCTAGCCCAAACACCAACGAATCTTGCACTAAAATGTTACTGCCGCTATATCGCAATTTGCCCTCCTCTTCGCACATGTGACTGTTTCTAGCCCTAGAAACAGTCACCTACCTTTGCTAAGTTTACTCCTTCCTTCACTGCACTCTGGAGACCCTTTAGACTCGCTTCACCTTCCTTTTTCTCAGCTTATCTCTTCGTTAATTTCAGAGGTAAGTTAGTGCGTTATAGTGGAGTGGACAACCTCTATCTATAGAGGACTGCCCCTCCCTTTAGGCCGACTAGAGGGCTGACTAGAAGGCTAATTAGAAGGTCGAATTGAGGACTGTTTGGAGGCCGACTTACTATCTTACTTTGGATGTCTTCTTTGGTAGTATCACATGCTTGAAGGAGCCTCTTTGATGGTGCCTTTGCATAGGAGGGGACTTGACTTTGCTTGTAGGTATTCACTTGACTCTTAATACATGGTGTAACATGCCCTTAAGGCCTTCAATATTTTTTTTTGACTATTTGACTCACTTATAACACTTAACATGTGCTAGACCTATTTCAATGAGAAAGAAGCTCATTGATATATATTATAAAAATAATATTTCTTTTCTTGAATAAGTACAAATATCAAAAGTACATTTATGAAGACTGAACCTAGTTACATTTGAGCCTTTCTCTTGCGTCTAAAGCAAGCAAGCCATTATTTGAGCCTCTCCTTTGAATGGGCTTTGGAAATCACATTGTACATGTTGGCATTATGATGCATGTGTTGTATTTGATGACAACCCACTTGTAGCAGAACAACTCACTTGTATATGGTAACTAGATGAATCTACAGAAGAGATATCAGATTTGACAGAATGCATGGCAGTTGTGTTCACAAATGTGACAAAATGTAGGAAAGTACATTGGCAATTCTCTCAGATGACAGTTGACAGTGCAGCAGGTTAACAACAAAGAATTACAGATCAGAGTACAGAGAATGAAGAAAGAGAGGTATACGTAGGTTCACCTTGACCAAGCTGCGTATACAAGGAGGTTCACTAAACACAAGTAGCGTATATGTACACACACACTTTCACAGAAGGAAAAACGCGTATATCTTGGAAAACTAAGTTATTGGTCCGAGGTATTTGGTCCAAGGTATTTTGATCAAAGGTATTTGGTCTGAGGTATTGACCCTAGGTATTTGGTCCAAGGGATTGGTCCTAAGTGGTTTTGGTCCATGGTATTGAGAAAGGCCTAAAACTATATAAGGAGGAGAAAATCATTAGGCCAAGTGTGCAAGGATTGAATATTTGATGGAGTGTGAGATCTAGTATGCAGGGTATCGGCTTATGATGCTTTGTTTGATCTAAACCAAGGATGAACCTTAGCGGTTGATGAGGGATAAGATTTAATGATGGATTGGGATCTTAAGGCTTGAAATGAATTATCATTATATTGTTTGATCATGTATAGTCTAGATCTGAGTACTGACGCATGTTTTATTCTATAAATGTTATGATCTGGGTATGAATGAAGTCTGGAATAGCTGCAAAATTATGAATTAATATTTACAAACATATACGCTGGTTGGCTTTGATAAAAGAGCGTATACACGCTAGTTCAACACATCTAAGTAGCGTATACATTATGTAATATGATATTTGAAGTTATAGTTGGATTTGGTTGTTGTTGCAGAATTCTGGGTTCTACTCTGTGTTCTGGTGACTATAGTTTGATGACAGTATATTGAATGTTCAGATTGATTGATTGTCATTTGCTTTAGTGACGATGGGCTTTTAGTGATTGAGAGATTTATGATCGAGTTTCTATGATTGGTTATTGCAGAGGTATTTGATGGTTGTAGTGCAGTGGTGATTGATTTTGAGCTTCAATGTTGATAATGGGTCCAGTATGAAAATTGGATGAAACGAGACCTTCATGTGTATTGTTGTGTACCAGGAGCATCCAGTTTGAAAATTTATGAAACATGGTCCCTGGAGGAAGAGAGAAGGTTGTAACCTTCTGTAGGTCGGCGCCTATGTACTAGTAAACATATCAACTAGCACAAGAGCTAGGGGGTTGTAGCTCCCTTCCAGTAGAAGCTGGAGAACGAGAGAAGGTAGTAACCTTTTGCAGGTAGAAGCCTGCGTACTTGTATGAGTCTGCACCAGTACAATGTTGTAAACAGATTTTCTTATTATTAAAAGAAGACAGAGACGACAGCAGTAGGTGGTTTTCACCCACATTGGGTTTCCACCTTAAATCTTGGTGTTCATGTGTGTTGCTTATGTGTGATGGTTCATTCTATTATTAACTGCACATGGTTACTGTTTAATGTTTAATAAAGTTAACTGATGCACAGATTAAAGATCAACATATGATGAATTAACTGAATCATAAGTTTTGTTGGATATCATGCTGGGTTCTTGACACAATTGCGTGTACATGCGGGTTTTACCTTTCATTGAGTAGCGTATATAAATTTTGAGTATGAAAAGAAAAAGATTATTTGAACTTGACTAATAATTGATTCACCAACACCCCCCCCCCCAAAGTATTATTTCCAATAGTACAATGTTATTGACCTCTTCATTCTAGTGTTTTCCTTCATATTGAGACTCCTCCCATCGATGAAAGTGCGTAAAGAGCAGGGGACATTGACTGAGGTGACAATGGGTCCTTGTCCTGTTGTTACCATTTGGTCTAGTAGTTATCCCTTAGGTACCCTCCTAGGGCCCTTACTAGATTGTGTGGTAACATTTTTGGCACTGTTGTCAAGGACACGAGATGTGTGTCTTGTTCCCCATACGACAATATTGACATCATGGTTAAGATCATGTGTTTCCTCCTAAGAGGTCACAGGTTCAAAACTAGAGGGGGGTAGAGTATGTATGCCTTCGTAGACTTAGCAGTCAAATCGCTGCGCGGAGGTGGGTCCCTTGTCCCACAAACAAGGGGGTCTCATACACCAATTTGGTGTCTGGCTTGGATGTGACCTTAAAAATGGATATTATTATTATTATTATTATCATTTTTGGCGACTCCATTGGAAGAACGAAGCCCTAGTTCTTCACTGAACTCTAAGGTCAATGCTTGTAGGGTGAAGTAAGCATCTCTCTAGGCATCTCTAATTTTACCCAAGCAACTTCTCACATGGTTGACATGCCATACACAATGTCAAATTGGGTAGAATCTTACCTTGCATTAAATATTGTTGCTATTCTTGGTCACCCAAATGCCCATGAATATGTGAAAAGATTCAAGGTACCTAAGTATGGTGGTAATCCGACCTCCGCCCATGATCATGTCAAGAGGTTTACCCAATATATCCAACAAGTCAGGATCCTTCGTCATGGTTGTGAACCTAAAAGTATTCCATCGATTGAGGTCCTCATTGATAGATTTTTACACCACAAGGACCATAAGTTCCAACAAGATCCTCCCTATTACCCACCACCTATGGGTAGTGTACGTAGGAGAATTTTTTTCTCTTAAATGGTCTTCAGCCGACAGCTGGCAACCCCTTGTAGCCCCCAGATAGCTCGATGTGCCATTTTCTCCGCCAACTAAACCAACCATGTGGTCCCTTGCCCATCTGTTATGAATGTAGGTTTGAAGATGGGCCTCCTGACCCCAAAGGTATGACTTTTCATTGGTTTGGTTGAGTAATTTTATTTACTTTTCATGGGCACTTTTGGGCATGGATTGGCAGGGGTATTTGGCAGAAAAAGTGGGTTAGGTCTGTATTCTTGTCTCCACTACCTGATTTCGGGGTTACCCTTATGTCGTAGTCCTGTGGGATCTCATTTGTTGACCATTAGCTTTAGGGATGGCACTACGTGTGAAATCTTGATTTTGGATGTGTTGTCCCACTTCCAGATACCACCTACATTACTCCCCTTCCACTCATTTTAGCCCCATTCATCTCTTTTCCCATCCGAGTCTACGTGTCCATTGGGTCCACATAGGGTTAGCCTCCCCTGCCCCTTGTCTACACCTTGGATCAAACCTGGAACAATGCCCTAGAGGTTGATGCAGCTAGAAAGAAAATAAAAGGCATAATTTGGCCACTGTTAATAGGGAATGTACCACAGAATGCAAAAGATGACCGAGACATATAAATTTAGCATGTGGGAAAAAGCCAAACATGAGCTCTACCCCTTATCCATGGCCATCACCCTGGTTCCTATGGGCCCTAGATGAGCCCCCCTCCATCATTAAGGAACCCATCATTGTCCCAACCCTTGGTGGGCGATTAACTGCCCCACCTTAAAGGGGTATCCACTCCTATATATACACATCATGCTCTCATCCCCTGGAGCCCCGAGCAATTATGAAGAAAAATCAATCAAAGGCAAAAGGCATATGAAGAAGGGTGGAAAAAAAGGCCGGGGTAACTCATGTACCACGATTTTCTCCCTCCTACACTCATATACCTAGGTGTTGGCTTCCATCATTATAGCTACCCTTGCACCATTGCATGTGGTTTGGATGTTTCCCCTGATCCCCACTCCGTTCCATTACTATATCATCTGCCACCTACCACTTAAGGGATGTACCATGGACATGTCACGCCCTTTAGAGGTTGAAACCACCTAATAGGCTCCTTGGCTAACCCCCTTATTGAGATTGGAGACACTTGTACATGCCAAACCCCACTATGGAAGGGCATGCCACCATGAATGGGTTATGGAGCTTCGCTATGGAATGCTACCATAACTTCTACTAATGGATTAACTGAATCAACCAAATCAATTGGAAAAACTCAACAATGGATTAAACAATAGCTTCTGCTTGGGCAACAAAATCTCGTTACTCTGGCTCTCGAATCGCTTCTCATACAAGAAATGTCGATCTCTCGGCAAGAAAGCTACTTCTATTTGTGCAAGTAAAGGCCCATAGACAATAGAAGTGCTAAAGTAAGGCCTAGTGATGGTGTCCCCATATCCCTTGCTTTCCCTGGTAATTAGGCTCTGATGTGCAATAGTGTTACTCCTTATGAGTGTTCCAAAATCGTCCATTGTTAAGATCTTAGCCATATGCCCTTGTTCCCAGGGATGATTCAGAGGCGGCGGGGAAAAAGGCAGAGGTAAGAGCTGTAGAGGAAGATATAGGTAGAGTGAAGGCAATAGGAATAGGAGATACAGAGCCTGCAATTGACTTTGTTTACTAAGAACTAGAGGTAGAGGCACGAAATCCGTTACTAGGTTACCCCACTGATGAACCAGTGGATTGACGTCTATTATAAAAATGAGTTGACCTTCTTTCATCAGTTAGGGGGCATAGGCTAAGGCACCACCCGCAGCCAAAGTTGTAGCATTCAATAGGCATCCTCCAAGGTTGATAGCATGTTCAAGAGTCAATAGCAGCAGTCATTGACTGCGCAGTTTAAGTATTCGTCCGATAACTAGTAGCCTAGGTTGAACCATAGCCAGTTCATATCCTTTACTTGCAGATTGAGATGCAAATAGAGATTGACAAAGCCATAGCTTACAGCCAATCTAAGTCTAGGAAAGGACATCGAGCTTGGATGCCTAAAAATCTCATAATCATAAGAAAATAGTTCTTTGGTAAGGGTTCAACCCCGAACTTTGACTCCATTCGATTAGGTAGGGCTACAACTAGGAAAACTAATGGGTCATAGACATCATTAAGATCTAAAACTTCCTCTGCTTTTTTTGTTGTTGCTGCCAAAGAAACTTATTATGCTTATTATTCTGCCTCTGTAACCTATGCTACTTATCCCGTTGCTGGTGGTTATTAAACTACAATCGCTAGTGCTTCTGCCACTAATGTTGAGGGCATTTTATAGATCTATGTGTATAGTGAGTCTTCGTTAGGGATGCGTCCTCTGCTGATGGTGGTGGTGAAACTGCTACCTTTCATGTATTCCTGTTACTCTTCTCATGGAAACAAGGGACAACGAAAAATAGAAAGCCAAACTATGAGAGGCATGGGAGTAAGAGTAGGTGGCCAGTTTGAACGCCCATTCTTTATCCAATTCACTATGATAGCTGCTTCCCTTTCCCGACTAAAAGGAACTACCTTTCATTAGGTTAGGGAATGGAAAGGTTGAATATCACTTTCTTTTTTTGGTTATGCCATTCCCAAAGAAAGAGAATACTTTGATTGAGGGGAAGGGAATGTGAGAATAAGAATATAATAGTAGTAGTAGTGGCATATCTTGAGATATCTTTCTCTTTATTTACGAGCAGACAAAATAGATATACCTTCCCTTCTCCCTTTACCAGATAGCGGGGGACCTTCTCCCCACCCCCTCTTTGCTCCTCTTTCCTTATCCATCCATAAACACCTATTGGACTTCTTTGATAAGGCAATGGCCATTGAGAAGGTATTTGACTGTCACCTGACGGGTGCATCATTGCTCATTCTTCGACAGCTAATCATGACCCCCTCTTTTCCAAGCAAGTGGCCTTCATTTTACTTATTGGGTGGGGAGGGGGCTTTGGTCGAGTCATCCTTCCTCCTTGGTTGCAATAGTCCTTGGGTAAGTTGGCCTTCCTGTTTGATACTTATCCCTCACCAAGCCAGCCATAGATCGATAGCCGAGGAGCCCAGATAGATGGATTGATCGATCAGGAAGACGAAGTGGGATATATCAGCTAGACGGATGCACTTATAGCCCTTACTGTTCCAGCTAGATAGGCGCTTTCTTACATCGATCCTCATACATCACCAATCTCATCCCGAAAATTTAAGTTCCCATGATGCCATAACCTCAATTGATGCAACAAGCCATGGCACATCGGGAGGGGAACAAGATATCCATTACACATCGGAAGGAGATTGAAATACAAGATCTCGAGCGAGAATACACGTTCCGATTGAGTCCACTATAATTACATATATAATAAATATGTTTCGAACGTGACTCGAAATGTCTTCAGACCTAGAGATAGGACATATGGATCTCTCCCGACTCGGGTATCGTTTCTCGACGAGAGTAATTTGTGGTACACTGTCACTGATTGAGAGGTATACGATTGATGGAACCTATATTTGGAGAGGGGTTCGATTGTTGAGGTCATAAATCGTAAAAGGGTTGACTCTCGATCAATTAAGCTCCTTTCTATGCAGAGTGTGGCGGCACCAGGAAAGGAGTGTCAGAGGAACTATCTGGAAAATAGAAATGGGACTAGGGGAGGGGGGGAAATCAAAGTTTCACTACAAATTTGATAATAAACTCTGATCATTTTGACAATCTACAGAAGCAATAATGAAAAGGCTAGAGATATAAAGTTGAAGTCTTATGGCTTGTGGATTTGGCTAGAGATTCTTTCTTGATTACAGGCTCTTTCTTGGCTAAGGCTAAAGGCTTGTGTACCCTTGGTTCTGGCATTTGGCAAAAAGGTAAAGGTTCTGGCTTCTATTGAAAGGTTAATTATTCAACTTGTTGGACTTGGCAAATGTTTTTTGTTGTACTTGGCTATTGGCCTTGGCTTGGTTGGTGGTGAAGGGTTAAAAAGGTTAGATTCAGTTGGATTTTCAAGGCTGATGTCCTATGGTTCCAGGCCCTTGGGTTACGGGCACTTAGTTAGAGTTTAAGTGTTCGAAGCTAGAGGTGAGAGGTTTGGTTACGGGCCCTTAGTTAGAGTCTGAGGGTTCAAAGCTAGAGGTGAGAGGTGATAGGTTTTCAAGGCTTTTGGCTAAAGGTAACAAGCTTATTCTGTTGGACTTGTTTAGGCGTTTGGTTCCTGGTTACAGGCTAATTCCCTCCTTCTATTGGACCTTCCTGTTGGACTTGGCAAAAGGCTTAGAGGTTCAAGGCTTCTGGCCCTTGGTTACATGCTTCAGTTTCCTGGCTTCTGGCTCTCGCCCCTCTCAGAAGACTGTCAAGCAATCATTCCAATCTGGTGCTTATAAGAGAAGGAAAGTAGCAGTAAGTACTGATGTGATTAATGAAGTTCGTGGTCTAAGGCTATGAGGTCTAGCTCTGAAGGTGAGGTTGTATGGAAACACTAAAAGGTAAAGCAAGGGTAAAGAGGGATCATAGTAAAGGTTGTAAGTGATGATCCTGACCCCATCACATAATCTGATCTAATAAGTTCAAGCAATAATTCATTCATAACTTGGGCAATTATGATCCGTCAACTGAGCGGTCTAACTCTAACATAAAGTAAGCGACATTGCTATCTGTTTCAATTCATCAATACATATCTGGCTTGGTCCGATACGATAGCACAATTCCCACCCACTCACAGAGTTTTTCTTGTTGAATAGGTCAGGGGCATACTATAAGTAAGTAAGGGTAGGCAGGGGCGTAGCAATTCACAAGCAAATGTGGAAGGTGCCAACCAACCCCATCTAGATCTTTGAAGTTAAGCCACATAATGAAAAATGAAAGAAGGGAGTTCCAATGCGATTCACTGATCCAAGGGTGTGGTAGTGATTGTAGCATCTAAAGTTCATAGTTGTAGTTTTAGTGCTTCCCAGCCCCGTCCCGATTCAATCTCATAAGTTTTGCCTTCATCAATAGGGATTTTCCATGTACGATCTGAGTTCCTGTGCCACTTATGTAAGCATCTAAGGGTCCCAACAATGGCGTCCATAGTATCTGGGGTTTAAGCCCATCCCTACAAGAGGCACGAGATAGTTAAGATACTGCATTTCTTCCTTCCTGAAGCAATAAGTTGGGGCATCCAACATAAGTAAGTGGGGTAAGTGAGGTCTGGAAGAAAAGGTTGTGAAATGTAAGTAGGGTAAAGGTGAGCTTGTGTGTACCCACTTCGTGCCTCTTCCAGGCTGGCAGGCAACAACACTCCCTCAGCTCAATAAACTAAGGTGAAGTGGTAAACATCCAACCATATCAGCAAGCAAGACCAACCGTACCACACTTGAAATCATGGAACTTTAGTTCCTCAACCATAACGTGTCATAAGGCCGCTCGACCATAAGGGAGAGGGAGAGGATGCGCAAGCAAGCTTGAATAAAAGGAGAGGTAAATTCACTAATTCAAGGTGGCGTTGCGAGCCCTATCCAGATGGTCAATTCAAGAGTGCAAGGTGGCATAGCAGTCAGTCAATTGATGTGCATAAATCTGGGCCATGAACTGGTAATTTAAGGTAAGGAATGAAATTGCTTGTCTGCGATAATTGCCATAAAGGTAAGGTGCAGATAAGGTATAGTAGAGGTGCTTTACGACTGCATATCTCTTTTATGGCACTTGTTATAAAGAAAGCCAACTACTATTGGCTCTATTATAAATGAGATTCGAGTGGATATATATGGTATCCAAACTATCTTTTCTAATGATTCCATTTCCATGTTGTCATTAGCAGCTTTTGTGTACCACAACCTTTGATAAGTATCCAAGGGTTGAATAACACGGGTACCTTCATATTCAAAAGTAATTGTCTCATTCTTTAGATCAATGATGCCATAATTATTGTATGCGAGTCGATTACTAGCAGAGCAGGATATGGCTCTCTATCACCCAATATTTCAATGACCTCAAAATAAGCATAGGTATTGACTCCAACAAGATTAAATTAAACATTTGCCAATTATCCGGCTGGGAAAATGCATTATTGGTTTGCCATCTGCAACTATATTGGAGAATATACAAATTTAGGCTTTCCCATATCTTCCCATGATTTGTTAGGCAAAATATTAACATTAGACCCTAAATAAATCATAACATCTTTTATGTAATAACCATAAATCCGTGCATCTACTAAGAACTCCTTGTCTATTCTTCTTCTCCTCCTTTTGTTAAACCTGTTAGATTGTCCTTTTGGGATATTAGCAGCAATACAGTCCCTAGAAGTATATTGACCCTTAATAACGTTTTTCATTGTGTTGCGCAACTAGGAAGTGAGTTATTCATCCTCTAATATCTCTGAGAATAAATGTAATCACAAGTGAGTTCTTTTTGCAGACTTACCAATGTGCTCCATGTCCCTTGAAGGTCCCTTGAATGCATTGTTATATTGATGTCCTTGGTCCCATGAGAATTCCGCAATAGGAGGGGTTGATGGACCAACCATGTTCTTGAATGTATCTACTGGTTGGTGGAAATACTCTTTCTGCTTTACAAGGTCCATCCTAGGAGGTCCTAGCTTGGCTTTCTGTATTATAGCTTGAGGCAAATTTCTAGTATCTTCTCATGTTTTGGATCCTCCTCCAGTCACAACATTAATATTGTTACCTTGTTCATTCATTTGTTCTGAGTTTAGAATTCACCGTATTGGTACCTCTTTGTCGGTTGTGCTCCTCCCACTTAGCAATTACATCAGGGAAATATTAAGTCTCATGGGTATTTACTCAACAATACGTAAGCCAAGTTTTTCTTGGTAAAGGATAGTCTCTTGCCAAGTGACATGCTTCATCGCAATTGTAAAACCTAGAAGGTCCTCTTCCTTTGGTCCAACCTCCTCTAAATCCTCATCCACCTCGTCCTTGAGTGGCGCCATATCCTTGCTATCCTTCCACCACTCAAAAGGTAGATTTATCCAATCTATCCGCAAGAGCATCTAGAGCTCGACAACTATTAGTATCATGAGTGGATGATCCAAAGAATTCACATTACAAAATATTGGGCACTGAAGAATATTTCTGTAGAATCAGGCAATGTCGAGTAGGGTGTCCATGTGTTTTGCAAATGTCACAAAATTATTTTTCTTTTCATGTTTTGGCTATTTGGGAAAGCATTATACTGATTCTTCCCATGAAAGGGATCTACAACAACTATTCGTACAACTTCGCCAGAGGGTCACATTGGGCCATGTCCAATGGGTCGATTTACAGGTCCAACTCCTCTCAGCATGGGACATTTAGATACAAGATGTCCTTATGTATGGAAACTCGTACACCAAACTTGTGGTCTGGTCAATTTAGGGAGAGTTCATTCTTGAATCTTTTCAGTGAGTGTGACAAGCTGATTTGGCATCTGGGATAGGTCTAATCCTCCTTGCAGTCCCATTTCCCTATTATTACCTAGATACCTAGCCATTGCTTCAATCTTCATAACCCTCTCGAGGGCGTCTATAGTAGATACAATCTTCTGTTGTGTTAGTGGGATCTTCCTTAAGGGCAACAATCCTTGAATATCACATTCCTGCACATGAGCTTCATGGATGGGGTTGGTCAGTTTTTCCAATGCATCTTTAAGCCACTGCATGTATTACCATGCATATTCTCCTTGAACCCTTTGAATTCCTCTGTTCTCTGCAATGCCATGCTATTCCAGCTGTGGTAATTTCAATTTCTCAATGAAGATCCTCTTGATATCTGCAAGAATAGGGATTTGTCCTCCAACTTGAGGTTCTATAGACTTCATGTACCATTTCATGGGTATGGCCCTAAAAGTGGTATGAAATTCCATAACTTTGGATGCCTCCAGGGTTTCCTTAGCCCACCAAGATGGCCTCACATTAGTACCAATGTTGTAAAAATCCCCCCTTCCATGGAACTTGGGGTATCTTATTAGGGATCATTTGGCTCTTGCCATAGTTGAAGTAGGTGTCCAAATCAAAATGAAACCACTAGGTCCTGGTTGAAATAGAAATCCTGAAGTACCAATAGGTACACTTCCTCCTTGATTACTACTTGTCTGAGATGATTGTTATCACTGTTACTCTTGCTCCTTCCTAATTTCCCTGTTGGTCTTTAGTTTCCTATAGTGGTACTATGCAAATTGGAAAGTAATGGTATTTAGTTTCCTATCCTTGCACCATCACATGTGGTTTGGATGTTTCCCTTGATCCCCACTCCATTCCGTTACTATATCATCTGCCACCTACCACTTGAGGGATGTACCATGGACATGTCACCTCCTTTAGAGGTTGAAACCGCCTAATAGGGTCCTTGGCTAACCACCTTATTGAGCTTGGAGACACTTGTACATGCCAAACCCCACTATGGAAGGGCATGCCACCATGAAGTGCCGCATTGATTCCATGACTTATAAGCTCTTTTACTTGATTATTCTAATGATTTGTTGTACTGGAAGGCAAGGGGGCGCATTGGATCTTATGCTGGATTGCAGGTGGGTCTCTATTTGGGGCTTGGTCTCCCTATATGGGGTCCTAGCCCTCCAGACGGTGACACTGACACTTGTAGGGTGAGCGTTGAGAACCATGGGGCTCCACCAGAGCAGAGTGTACTGGATCTTGAACACCACTTGTTGATAGCTCGTGTTCCACCTTTTGGATGAAGTTGATGCACCTGGTTCACCATGCCCAACTGGCTCCACACATGCACCCTTCACTTAACAGATGTTACAAAGTCCAGAGGGTGTCTCCCACTACAGAGGGAGGGCTTATATCATTGTCCTAGCCCTTACAGATGGTCTACAATCATTTTCGATCCACTTGGAGACCCATGAGGATGTCCTTGTGCCCCTGCAAAACACTTGGGAGCACCACAGGTTTTTGCTTGGAAAGCAAGGGGCCAATCCCCTGTCCACTATGTTTGGAGTCTAGTTCTTCTTCAGATGGTCTACAATCATTTTCGATCTACTTGGAGACCCATGAGGATGTCCTTGTGCCCCCGCACAACACTTAGGAGCACCACAGGTTTTTGCTTGGAAAACAAGGGGCCAATCCCCTTTCCACTATGTTTGGAGTCTAGTTCTTCTTCATGACACCTCTTGGACTTCATTAGGCCTCAAAGTCCCAACGACTCATTTTGTTCATCATTTGACCCTCTTGAGAGGCTTCTTATTATGCTATTGAGCTATTTGGTGGGCTTGTCGCCAAAAGTATTGTTATTATACAAATTATTTTATTTTAGGGGCTCAATTAGGTCAATATAGGTAAATCAAATTCATTAGAGAGTGTATAAATACATGAGAGGTGATTCATTCTCTCATCATCACTTGGATTGGGTTATTTGCTTTTGTAAAATTTTCTCTATCCCTTTTGGAGGACGAGTTTGGATGTTATGGATGAATTTTGATGTATGGATATCTCTCTCTTGTCTTGGAGCTTCATTATTGGCATAATTTGATGATTGGATATACTCTTTTATACACGTAAGTACTCTTTTAATGCTTATTCTTGTCATTTACTTTTGTCACATGAATTTTGCTGGGATTTTCACTATACAAATCTGGAATTTACTGTTGCTCTATATCAAATTGTGGGAATTTTTGTTCTTTATAGCGTTGCATCATGTTATGGGCCATGTATGAATGGGTGAATGTTACTAGAGATGATAATTTATGTTAAATACATCTTGATAAGTCATCATTTATTGCAAATCGAAGTATAAAGTCCTTGGAGCAGTTGTTCTCATGCTCTAAATGCCATAAGAAGTTGTTGAAGGCCTCTTTGATCGGGTGAATTCTTCCCAAACCGTAAATGGTCCTTGAATCCATCTCTCCCAAAGGACAAGACACTAATCCTCCATTGGTGATCATTTTCAACGCCTATTCTTTTCACCTCCCTCTTTTTCTAGGCCTAGCTTACATAGGTCACCTAGGGCATCAATTATCTCACAATCTAGCCATCCAAACACTTCAATTTTTAGTCCACAACTCTAGAGGACCTCCAAATTTGTAGAAAATCCGACGGTAGGATCTCGAGATATAGCAAGCCATAGTTGAGGGACCATTTATTGCCCTTGTTTTCCTTGGCTAGTGTCCTCATTAGGACCATTGAATTCAAACCTCAAAGAAAATTTGTCCTTTGATCCTCTTCTCCTCCCTAATTAGGTCAAGCCCCTCATTGGGTGATCAACTCCATACCCTTGACCTAAATTTGGGTCCACTTGGTCTCATGTGGTCCCACTTATTATCAAAGCTAATCTTTAAAATACCATTTAGAAACCAAGTTTCCACAAGGATTTTGGGTCTAGGAATCTTCTTTGCAAGTCATATCTCAAACCCTATCCCCTAAAATCCTCCTAGCGCTTCGTAGAGAGCCTTTCACTTTGCTTCCCAAGCAAACAAGCAAGCAAGCAAGCCACATATTTGAGCCTCTCTTATGAATAGGCTTTGGGATCACCTTTCATCCTATCATTAATATAGTCATTTTAGTGATCCTTATTATATCAGGTCTCCTCCCATCGGTGAAAGTCCGTAAAGAGAAGGGCGCCTTAGCTGAGGTGACAGTGGGCTTTCGCTCCATTGTTGCCCCTTGACCTAGTAGTTGCTCTATAGGATCCCTTCCTAGAACCCCTATTAGTTTGAGTGGTTAACATTTTTGGCGCCGTTACTGGGGAAACGAAACATGTGTTTTGTTCCCCATAAGACAATTATTGATATATCATTTGGCGACTCCATTGGAAGAACGAAGCCTTAGTTCTTCATTGTACTTTAAGGTCGATGCTTGTAGGGTGAAGCAATTTTATAGGCATCTTTCAATTCACCTTGGCTACTTCTACAAATTTACATGTATATCTAAATAGGATGTCTTTCTTTGATGATTTTCCGTCTTTGGATATCACTAGCATCCCTGGGCACCCTAATCATGTCATAGGAAGGATGGTACATGGGGTGCCCATATTTGATGGTGATCCACTCTCCACAATTGATTATATGGAAATATTTATTGCGCATGCTTCGAGGGAGAAAGTGGTCTACCAGGATGTCCTTATACTATTGTTCATGAGCTCTCTCCATGGTCATAACTCATGGTTGCATAATCATGAACCTAGGAGCATCTCATCTATTGAGGAGTTCGTTGATGGCTTTCTTAGACATTTTCAAGTATGCCCCGCATTAAGCGTTAAAGAGAAAGCCTTCATCAAGCATCATCAAAACCTTGAAAATCTAAGTGATGAGAGATAAGAGAAGTCCTCCTTGGGTCCACATGATGAAAAGGATGATTTTGAAAACACTTGTTGGGGAGGATGAGTCTATGGAAAGTTATGTTGAGGATAACCTTACCTTTCTCAAGGATGTTACTCTTGATGACTCTTCTTTTGAGAACCTTGGGGAAGGTAATCCCATTAGCCCCTTGAAAGTTGATATTGGAGATTACCTAAGTCACCTGACACTGGGACATGGGACATGCAACACACGAGGATTTGAGTGTCCGACACGGGCACGTTGAGCCCCAGGAATAGGACACGTTATATATATATATATATAATATATATATAATATATATATTAAAAATTAGATATTTCTTACACAAATTCTAATTCATGATACAAATTCATTGATTCAAACATAGATCTTCATCTAGATGTAAGTTTTATGAAGTAACATTATGCATACAAATACAATTGTGACAGATTCATCAATGATCCAATAGGATAAAGACAAGAAACTGTAGTTTACTCATTAGGTCATCAAAATCAAACTGTGTTACGTAGGTAGTAGCAATGCTAATGGAAAATAGAAATAGCAAATACAAAATGAAAACAACTACAAGTTCAATGTAGTAGGTAGCTCATGAGTCATCAATCATCATCATCACTGTCATCATCATGGTCACCACTGCTCTCCTCTGCTGCATCCTCCTCCTCTATATCCAATGTCATCTCTGCATCTACTAGTGTGGAGGATGACCCCTCAATAATATCACCATCATCAAAAGTGACAGGCTCTAGCACTGGCTCATTAAGATCCAAGTTGGCCAATGCCAACTCAACATTGTTGTCCAAATCCATATCATCAAGAAAGACATCCTACATCTTTGTCTTTCCCTTCAACCACTCATCCCTCTGCCTGTAAATAAGACAAAGGTTGGTGTGCACATACACCATTATCTCTACCCTGGACTGCTTAAGCCTGCTTTTCTTGACACTATACAAATTCCTATATGTGCTCTAATTCCTCTCACAATAAGAGGATGAAGTCACCTGAGAGAGGAGCAACTCAACATTGTTGTCCAAATCCATATCATCAAGAAAGACATCCTACATCTTTGTCTTTCCCTTCAACCACTCATCCCTCTGCCTGTAAATAAGACAAAGGTTGGTGTGCACATACACCATTATCTCTACCCTGGACTGCTTAAGCCTGCTTTTCTTGACACTATACAAATTCCTATATGTGCTCTAATTCCTCTCACAACAAGAGGATGAAGTCACCTGAGAGAGGAGCCTCATGGCTAACTGTTGTAGAGGAGGGCTTGTATTTGCCCATAAAGAATAGGGCTACTTAGCCCCCCCTGTCTCTAATCACATATCCTGCAAATTGACCAGTGCTAGTGGAAAACTCTGCAAAGGCATCCTCCACCTCATCAAGGGATGCTCTATCCTGAAAAATCCGCCTCAACGCATCCTTCCTCACCTGCGAAATTTCACCATCCAAAAAGAGGAGGGAATCTGTGGGAAGGTCCACCATTCAGTGACTCATGGTTGTAGTATTTTGGGTTCAATGAGTGAGCCAAACAATGAAAAGGCGTGCAATTATTGTCCCATGTGCTATCAAGAATATCCTGTATGGTGGTGAGGAAGGCCTCTGATGATGTCTCATACTCGGGGCACTCACTCTGTAAAATAATGCTCCTCACAGACTCAATCATGGATTCCCACCACGCATAATCCTCTCGTAGGATGGGTTGGTATGTATCTGCAAATCGTAGCAAAGAAATGATAAGGTACATGATCTTAATAAATAGATCTACCCTCTCCCACCAAGCATCATCTAACATTGTGTCCTTCACTCTTTTTGAGGTTGCTTGATCCGTCTTTCTCCAAAATGACCAAAACCCTGAAATAACCATGGCCCCAAGAGCGACCTTGACCTCCCTCAACCTCTTCTATATGATGAATGAAGAGGAAAACCATGTATCTTCAATATTCAACAATGATAGATTGGTGTACTCCTTGTAAATTATGAGGGCATTTGTATGATTTTGTACAAAGTTGCGGATATGTCATGCATCTTCAATAATACTTCCAATCCAAAGCACATCAGAACCAATAAATTTAAGTTCTAAATTCAAAGAATGGACAACACAAGGTGTCCAAAATACTTGTGGATATTTAGCTTCCACAATCATTCCAATAACCTTGCATACATGTGCATTATCTGTAATGATTTGCACACAAGAATAAACATGTACATCTTCAATAACTTTAATGAACAACTTACCCATGTATTGTGCATCCATCGATTTTAAGAAAACTGGACCATTCAAGGAAGACACCATGAAGTTGATGAGTGGGTGGCATGCTCGATTTGTCCATCGATCAGAAACAATACTAACCCTAGATGTTAGCCATGCTGATTTAATAGGCTCAAGCATTTTGTCCGCCTCTTTCTTTGCCTTAGTCAACAGTGTGGTTCTAAGCTCTATGACCCAAGAGGCACATACCCTGATGGCGCCCCTTGAGCTTGGCACATCTTAATAAATAAAGGTGAGCGTGCAACATTAAAGGATATGAAGTTTTGATAGAAAAATAATGCAATGGTGAGATCAAGCTCTTCCTGTTTCTCTTTTTGAAAAATCTTGTCCACTGGACCAAGTGCCATTGCCTTTCTTTTTGCTGCTTGTCCCCCACCAAAACTCTCAAATGGAAATTTGTTGCTGCTTTTCCTCAAGAATGGAAGGGGATCATCATTCTTGTTTTTTTTAGATGTTGCAGCTACCTTTGCTATGCCCGTATTGGCCTCTTTTTCCATTTCTTTCCTCTTAGCTAAAGACACCTGTGTACATGCTGCAATTCCACAACTTGGTAAATCCAACAAATGAGATTTCACACGGTAATATGTGCTCATGAAATGATTGTTGCAATAGTTGCATTTCCAAGCAACATTGCCTCCTCCCTTCAACTTGTTGCCTGGCCCTTGCTCTCTTGTGACATACTTCCACAAGGGATATTTGTTTTCTTGAGCTTGCTGTTTTTCTAATTTAATTCTTCCCTCAACATTTGAAGATCTTGTTGCAGCCCCACTTCCAAGTAAGGGAACACTTGCAGACCCTGATAAAATTGGATTAGGAGGGGCATCTCCAATGGGGACATTCTTCCCCTTCCTTTGCCCCTTCCCTGCTGCCCTTGATTGAGCCATGAATGCTGTAAAAAAATAAAGAAAAATTCACAAAATTGTAAAAAAATGCACATGCAAATTGTTGTAATAAAAATGCACTTACTTGTTGCTTGAATCACCTCCAAAATGCTCCCAAACCCTTTGCTATTCGCTCCCACACACCCACAACAAGAGAGACAGAGAAAAGTGAGGGTGAAGTGGCCCAAAACCGACCTTTATGGGCCGCGCGAAACGCTAATCAAGGGGACACATGCCCCATAATCGGGACATGACGGACTCGGTCCCTGAACATGAGCTAACATGATCAGACACGATCGGACATGATTAGACATGATCGGAGGACATGTGTCCCACCAAATTGTGTCCGATTCGCCCGATTTGGGACATTTAGAGGGTTTAGGACGAATCCGGTTTCTTAGGAGATTACTTTCATATTGAAAAGGGAAATTGTTGGTCCTCAATTTGATTGTGCTCCCATTCATGATACTGACAGGGAGGATTTGGTTGGGATTGGTCTTCCCCTTATTTATGATGACATATCCATCGATACCTTTGGGAAGGAGGATCATTATTTTCCCTTGCATGAAAGAGGGCGGTTGGAAATAATTGACTCCCCTTTTTGGGAAAACTCCATCTTTGATACTAATGATGAGGCCCTTGCTCCTACCTGCCTTCCTTGTGATTCTGGGAGTATATCCAAATCACTTGAGTCTTCAGAATATGACTTTCAAAGGAGCTCCATTGAATACAATACCTCACCTTCCCCATCACCTTTCCTTCTTGTTCATCATTTTAAGTCATCCATAAGTGATTCCCTCACCCCTTGTCATATGATCTCAAGTGACCATGAGCCCTTTCCCCCTTTTAAGTATAGTGTCGAGGAAGAGCCCCTCATTGAATATACTTTATCTCCTTGAACATACCCTTAGGATTATGATCACTCCATGACCTCCCTCTCCAATTTGACCATCACCTTGAGCAACCTACTTGTTGCACTCCTTCCTTCCCTCACCCTTTGCGCCCCTCCCATCATGAGCTTATGACATCCACAAAGCATAATATTATGAGCAATGATTGTGATAGGGAGTTCTTCAAAGTGATCATTCATTCCACTATTGCTTACTTAGAGGGAAACCCTCACACTTCTAGAGTGGCTTATTTTTCTTCTCCTAGGACTTCCTTTTACCTTGAATGGAGATCATATTTTCCCACCTCCCACCCGCCTCATCCTCCATTTGGTTGTGTCCGCATTCGCTTTGGGATTTGTTACATGAGTAATCATACTAGCAAACATATGTATATTGATACGATGATATGTTGGTTGCACTGGCTTTATGATTACACTTAATATTAACTTTACTATATGCAGTTAAGGGTAGGATGCATTGCACGCTGATTTTCACAATAGAGCTAACATCATATGATATTATCATCATAGATTAGTTGCATCTAGATTAAAATTGCACTTTAATTTCTTGTTGATTTTGTGGCCTAATACTAAGCATGGGTGATCATAAGACACCACAAAAACATGTTGCTCCTTGTGCTTGGTCTTTGGTGTAGGTAACAAGTCTACGGTACAAAGAGATTGCTAGTGTTCTCATGATCTCCCATTTAAGCAACTTCGCGCACTTCCTGAGAGATCATGTCCCAATTGGAGCCAGATGTTACCCACGACCTATGGGTAGTGTATATAGGAGATATTTTTTCTCCTAGATGGTCCTCAGTCGACAGCTAACAACCCTTGCAGCCTCAAGTTAGCTCGATGTGCCATTTTCTACGCAACCTGAGCCAACCATGTGGTCCCGTGCCCATCTGTAATGAATATATGTTTGAAGGTGGGCCTCGTGACCCAAAAGGTATGACTTTTCATTGGTTTGGTTGGGTAATTTTGTTTACTTTTCATGGGCACTTTTGGGTATGGATTGGTGGGGGGATTCAGTGGAACGAGTGGGTTAGGTTTGTATTCTTGTCTCCACTGCCCGATTTCGGGGTTACCCTTGTATCCTAGTCCCATGGGATCTCCTTTACTAGCCATTAGCTTTAGGGATGGAACTACATGGGAAATATCAATTTTGGTTGCGTGGTCCCGCTTCCTGATACCACCTACATTATTCCCCTTCCACTCATTTTAGCCCCATTCATCTCTTTTCCCATCCAGGTCCACATGTGTCCATTAGGTCTACATAGGGTTAAGTCCTGTTAAATTTGGGACATGTTGTTAGTTACTTCACGGATCCATATTAGCCCATTTATCAATCCATTTTGATTCCATTAGCAATCACATAACTCATTATCATATAAGTAGTAATTGAAGAAAGAACATAATGATAGGAGCAGAAGACAAGTCAAGACAAGAGAACTCAAGGATATGGCTCAAGCTAGGGAAAAACCCCAGGATGGGGAAAACCCTTTATCAATTCTTCTTATCATTAATATCAAATGTTCAACATAGAGAGAGAAAACAACAATTCAAAGTCAAAATGACTTGTAAATGTGAAGGTCTAATACCACTGCCCTTAGAGAAGGAAATGGCTCAAACAAAGCTGCAAATATGGCAATCTGTGCAAGCTCCAAGGACTGGTGACTTCTCTGCAATTATGGTATGACTGGCCAGGGCATAACCACAGTCTGTTAAAGCCCCTATTCACTGCTTTTTGGACCTTTTATTGACTGCGACTTACCTTGAGACAATCTTTCTAGATACATGATGCCCTTAGGCCTTCTTCTAGGCTTCAAAAACCAACTGTACAACCTCCTGATGAGGCATAACTGACTGCGATTTCCTAGCTGAAGATGCTCGACCTCCAGAATAGGGTACTTAAGGCTTGCGCCCTGGCTATAGGTGACCCAAACAAATGCAACTTGCTTCAAGGATAGATTTACCATAAATATCACGCCCAAAACATCCTTAGATCAACCTTTATACACAGTGGCAACTTTAGCTCAAACCTCGGACCCGTAATAGAAGATAAGGAAGGTTAGAACAATCCACACATAGGCCCACACTTGTCCCTAGGAGGTTTGGTCTTTTGGTAAAGAATTTAGCCCATCAAAAAACCCTGCCAAGACAGTAACCTAGCCCTTCCTCCTTCGCTGGAAAACACCTTTCTCCTGCGGCTATTTCAAAGAGTAAATATAGTGAAATAGATGTGTGAAATGAGGTAGTAGGTACTTCTATATGTACTAGTCGTCCAGGTTGAAGGGATGTGACTATTGGGCTTGATGAGCCGACATAAAGGAGAGGCTGACGTTGATAATTTATGTGAGAGAACATAAATTCAAAAATCCATTTCTCCTTATCCAAATTTGATGATCTTTAGGTCGATTTTGGTCCTCTCGAAAAGAGGAATTCAATGCCACAATTATCTTCCCCAAAGGAGCTGTCCAAAGTGGAATTTGGCCCTAGTTTCCATTTTTAACACCTCCCCCTCCCCTTGTCCACACCTTGGGTTGGGCCTGGAACGATGCCTCGAAGGTTGATGCAGCTAGAAAGAAAATAAAAAGCATATTTTGGCCACTCTCATCAGGGAATGTACCACAAAATCCAAAATATGGTCGGGTGATACAAATTTAGTACGTGGGCAAAAGCTAGACATGAGTTTTACCCCTTATCCATGGCCATCACCCTGGTGCCTATGGGCTCTAGATGAGCCCCCCTCCATCATTAAGGAACCCATGATTGTCCCAACCCCCGATGGGCAATGATCTGCCCCACCTTAAGTGGGTATCCACTGCTACATATTACACATCATGCTCTCATCCCTTGGAGCCTCAAGCAGTTATGAAGAAAAATGAATCAAAAGGAAAAGGCATATGAAGAAGGGTGGAAAAACAAAGGCCGGGGTAACTCATGTACCACAATTTGCTCCCTCCTACACTCATATACCCAAGTGTGGGCTTCCATCATTATAGCTACCTCTGCACCATCTCATGTGGTCTAGATGTTTCCCCTAATCCCTACTCCGTTCCATTACTATATCATTTGCCACCTACCACTTGAGGGATGTACCATGGACATGTCACCCTCTTTAGAGGCTGAAACCACCTAATATGGTCCTTTGTTAACCCCCTTACTGAGCATGGAGACACTAATACATGCCAAACCCCACTATGGAAGGGCATGCCATCATGAAGTGCCCCATTGATTCCATGACTTGTAAGCTCTTTTACATGATTATTCTAATGAATTGTTGTATTGGAAGGCAAGGGTGCATTGGATCTTATGCAAGATTGCAGGTAGGTCTCTATTTGGGGCGTGGTCTCCTTATACGGGGTCCTAGCCCTCCAGAGAGCCATATTGGCACTTGTAGGGTGAGCGTCGAGAGCCATGGGGCTCCACCATAATAGAGCATACTTCATGGAGCCCCAACACCACTCGTTGATTGCTTGTGTTCCACCTTTTGGATGAGGATGATGCACCTGGTTCACCATACCCAACCGACTCCACACATGCACCATACACTTGGCAGATGTTCGAGAGTCCAAAGGGTGTTTCTCGTTGCAGAGGGAGGGCTTATATCATCGTCCTAGCCCTTACATATGGTCTACTCGCATTTTCGATCCACTTGGAGACCCATGAGGAGGACCTTGTGCCCCCACTCCACACTTGGGAGTGCCACAGGTTTTTGCTTGGAAAACAAAAGGGGCCAACCCCTTGTCCACTATGTTTGGAGTCCAGTTCTTCATCATGGCACCCTTTGGACTTCATTAGGCCTCCTTAAAGTCCCAACGACTCACTTTGTTCATCATTCGATCGTCTTGAGAGGCTTCTTATTATGTTATTGAGCTATTTGGTGGGCTTGTCACCAAAAGTATTGTTATTATGCACATTATTTATTTTAGGGGCTCAATTAGGCCAATTTAGCTAAATGGAATTCATTAGAGAGTGTATAAATAGATGAGAGGTGATTCATTCTCTCGTCATCACGTTATTTGCCCTTGTGAAATTTTTGCTATCCCTTTCGAGGACAAATTTTGGTGTTATGGATGAATTTTGATGTTTGGATATCTCTCTCTTGTCTCGGAGCTTCATTATTGGCATAATTTGATGATTGGATGTACTCTTTTATGCATGTAAGTACTATTTTAATGCTTATTATTGTCATTTACTTTTGTCACATGAATGTTGCCGGGATTTTCGCTATACAAGTCTGAAATTTACTGCTGCTCTATATGAAATTGTGGTAATTTTTGTTCTTTATAGCGTTGCATCATGTCATGGGCCATGTATGAATAGGTGAATGTTCCTAGAAATAATTTATGTTAAATACATCTTGTTAAGTCATAATTTATTTCAAATCGAAGTATAGAAATAATTTATGTTAAATACATCTTGTTAAGTCATAATTTATTTCAAATCGAAGTATAAAGCCCTTGCAACAACTGTTCTCATGCTCTAAATGCCATGCAAAGTTGCTGAAGGCCTCCCTGATTGGGAAAATTCTTCCCAAACCATAAATTCTCCTTGACTCCATCTCTCCCAAAGGACAAGGCACTAATCCTCCTTTCGTGATCATTTTCAATGCTTATTCTTTTTCTAGGCCTAGCCTACATAGGTCACCTACGACATAAATGATCTCACAATCTAGCCATCCAAACACTTAGATTTTTGTATTAGAATAATACTATTTATTGTTTAATGCTCATTCTTATTAGCTGTTGCTATTTTTACCTTTTTAGCAGTTCCTTAGATGAAACTGACTATTTCTATTTCCTAATAGAAACTTGATGTTTCTATTACTGTAAATATCTCTGTATTATTTTGAGCTTCATTTTGCTCATCAATTCAACTAATTCATTTGGAAATTTACATGCGTGTTTCACACTGTTTTATGGTATCAAAGCAAGGGTTTGTGTGTGCGAGATCGTCTGACCAGGCATCTTCTGTACAAGTGTGGCCATCTGTTGCTCCAGTTCGACAGGCAAGACCGCTGGTGGCAAATCTGATCTGCACTTTTCGGCCACATCGTGAAGTTGCTTTTTAAATCTTGTTCTGTTTGTTTGAATATGGCCATTTATGGGATCGTCTCATGAGCTTGCTACAGTTTATAGAATCTTTCATCTTTTGCGGCATGGATATTTAAAGTTCTGGTTCGTTTCAAAATTTCTTTGTTGAATCGGGCGATTTCTGGTACAGATGTGGGCAAGATTCGTTCAATCGATTTATAAGTCGCGACTCACAAATCTTGCCAGTGTAGGTGTTTTTAAAAGACGATTGTAGTAAATTATTGGCGATTTATTATACACAGCAGCTACATGTACGCAACAGCAGCCCGTTCATACGCAGCAACACGTACGCAACAACAACGCGTTCATACCTGTTCATAGGCAGCAACACGTACGCAGCAGCAGCCCATTCTATACGAGCAGCAACACGTATATTCTAGCCTATCAAATGCACTGTCAGCATCCCCCTGTGTTCGTCCAAAGCCGGAAAGAGTAAAGGTTGTGAACTGGCCCGTGTATATCCCATTCTAGTCCAGGTGTCAGATATTTAATTACACCGATGCATGGTCCTTTGAAGTTATCAGCCGATTAGTTGCAGAGCATTTCCTTGGAATGTAAAGATCGATATTCTGTCCTTCTTCATTCTGCATGTTGATGACGTCTCTCTGTCTCACAGATTATGCTAAAGAAGAGCGCAGAAGGGATACTAGACTTGCTGTCGGATGTATCATTTGACTACACTTTTTGACTTGCGTAGCTTGAAATACCTGGAACATGACTTCCTCCACATAGTATATTTGTCTGTTTCAAAGATACGTCAGATGTTTTGTTTGTGACTCACGGCTTCTTGAATTTGGTGTTAACGTTGTTCACCCGCGAAGCTTTTCTTCTAACTAGATCACTAAGAAATCAGGGACATATTGCTGAAGGCGGAATTAATTTTTTTTTGGGTCTATTTTTTATTTGCACTAGCACCTGTCAGATTTTATCTGGATCTGCTGGCATCTACAGTGAAATTTGTGCCAGACACCTTTATTGTTTTTCGTGTCTTGGGAAACATGCAGATGGCTTCGCTAACCAATCTGATGCTGGAAGGCAATCAACGCTTTATTGGCACCAATTAAAACATCTGGAAACAAAGAATGTTGACCATTTTTGAATATAGGCGTCTTGACCAGCTCGTTTTGAACAAAGAGCTCCATCCTGGTACAGCTGGGACTGATCAGGATAAGTTTGATGATCGAAATCGAGAGGCTGTTATGCTTCTCAAACTTTCTGTGACTGATGATCAGTTACCGCAGATTCCTTCCGACAAAACAACTGCTGAAATCTGGCAACAACTGAAGGAATTGCATGAGACATCCGACAAGAGCCGAGCTTTCTTTTTCAAGAATCAGTTGTTCTCCATCATGATGGACGAACATATGTCTTTACAGGAACATCTTAACAAGATTAAAGACATTCGAGATCAGCTTGAAGCCATTGGTCGGACCATGGAGGAAGAAGATATGGTAGTCATCACTTTGAAAAGTTTACCAAAATCTTATGAACACTTCATAGAAACACTCAACATTACCTCCACTAATGTTGATCTGAAGTTTCCGGAGCTATGCAACAAACTCATGCAGCAGGATCGTTGGAAACAACAGTTTGGTAGTGGTGCCTCATCAGTGTCCTTTGAAAATGCTTTTGCTGCCAAATATCGGTACTTTCAGTCGTTTCAGCAGAAAGGTTCTTCTCAGCCTTTTGATCCTGCGAGGAAGAAAAATGTGCAGTGCAATTACTGTCACAAATTCGGTCACATGAAGAAAGATTGCCGACAAAGGATTGCTTCTGAACAGAAGAAACAGGGAGGGCCCCATCAGACAACAAATGTTGTAGAACATTCCGAGCAGACAAAATCTGCCTTTTACGCCTTTATGGTTAAAAGGTCTTCAGATCATGTTCCGTCTTCAGCCTGGTACATTGACTCTGGTGCATCACGCCATTTCTCTCACAGGCGTGACTGGTTTATTGACTTCTCACCTTTCAGTGATTCAGTAGTATTCGGCGGAGGTGAAGAGTACACAGTGGTCGACAAAGGTACAATTCGGATCCAGTCTGGTGGATGCACTCTCATCTTCCTAAATGTGTACTATGTTCCTGGTATGGAAATTAATCTGCTGTCTGTCAGCCAAATTATGAGGAACTCTCCTCAGCTTGATGCAGTGTTCAGTACACACAAGTGCTCCATTATCGACAGGGACACTAGTCTTACGGTTGCTGTTGGCCTAGAGAATCATGGTCTGTACAGGCTTCTTGACACTGGGGATTCTCCAGAAGTGGCTCTAGCAGCTCGTGTTTCTCCCATCAGCACTCTGTGGCATCAACAATATGGGCATCTAAACATACAATATCTCTCTTAGCTCTCTCGGGAGGGACTTGTGTCAGGGTTCCCTGATATTCAAACTCAGCAGCTGGGAGTATACGGCGCCTGTCAAGTTGGCAAGCAACATCGATCTTCATTTAAGGATGGAGAATCTTGGCACGCATCTAAGGTACTTCAGTTAATTCATGCTGATATTTGTGGTCCTATGAATACATCTTCTATTACTGGTTGCAAATTTTTTTTGCTCATTGTAGATGATTTTAGTAGAAAGATGTGGGTGTATTTTCTAAAATATAAATCTGATGCATTTAGTACCTTTCAGAAGTTTAAAACCTTAGTTGAAAAAGAGTTTGGCTGTAATATCATGACTCTTAGGACAGATAACGAGGAAGGGGAATTTTGTTCTTCTTCTTTTTCCAACTTCTGTGATACTCATGGCATCAAACGCCAGTTAACTACACCCTACACTCCTTAGCAGAACAGTGTTGTCGAACGCCGCAACCGCACGGTTGTTGAAATGGCTCGTTCCATGTTACAACACAGGAATGGTCCGAAAAAATTCTGGGCTGAAGCAATATTTACTGTTGTCTATCTTCTTAACTGATCACCCACTCAGGCTGTTAAAGGGAAGACTCTTGAAGAGGTTTGGTCTGGCTGTAAGCCTAAGATCAGTCACCTCAAAGTTTTTGGCTCAGTTGCATATGTTTGGATTCCAGCTGCTAAGCGCTCTAAGTTGGATTCCAAAAGCCAGAAACTCATGATGACAGGGTACAGTGATCATCACAAGGCCTATAGGCTGATAGATATAGCCATTGGTCGTATTAGCTTCAGTGGGGATGTAGTATTTGATGAGGACAAAGGATTCTTTCAGTCTTCTCCTTCTGAGCAGTGTTATGAGGATCAGCCTCACAGTGTTCTTCTTCCGGTAGGTCCACCTAATGGGAGGGATGATACATCATCAGCGTTTGATCATACACTACCTGAGCTTCCTCCGGAAAATAACCCGTCTCTTGCTGCACCTATTGTTCTTGCGCCATCCCCACCCCCTCCTGATATTGGTTCCTCTACTCTTCGGCCAAAATGGTGGGCTAAAACCATTGGTGATCTCCGGGATGATGAGCTCCTTGAAGGTAGAACTTCTAGACATAAGAGCAAACAACAGTCTACAGTAAATTTTGCTCTTATGGCTAACCTACACAGTATTTTTGAGCCTCAAACCTATTCAGAGGCTAAGGGTACATCTGAGTGGGAACAGGCTATGGAAGCTGAATTCCAGAGTCTTCAGAAGAATCACACGTGGACCCTTTCTGATCTTCCTACAGGAAAAAAGCCCATCAGCTGCAAATGGGTGTATAAAGTGAAATACAAAGCTGACGGAACCTTAGACAAGCATAAAGCTCGTCTTGTGGCTCGAGGGTTCTCACAAAAGGAAGGCATCGACTATGAGGAGACTTTTGCTCCTACAACCAAGATGAGTACCATACGGCTTGTCCTTGCCCTAGCAACTTAGTTCAATTGGAAAGTTCATCAGATGGATGTAAAGAGTGCTTTCCTAAATGGTGACTTACAGGAAGAAGCCTACATGACGTAGCCTCCAGGATTCAAGGTTGTCGGTCAAGAACAGAAAGTGTGTAGATTAGCTAAAGCACTCTCTGGCTTGAAACAAGCTCCTCGGGCCTGGTACATGAAAATTGATCAGTACCTGACAGATCATGACTTTCAACGGAGCCCATCTGATGCAAACCTGTATATCAAGCATACTGGTAATGATAGTTTGTTTGTGGTTGTCTATGTGGATGACCTTATCATTACTGGCAGCTCTGCACATTTGATCCATGGGATCAAACAAGACTTTTGCAGCACCTTTGAAATGACCGACTTGGGACTTCTTCATTACTGTTTGGGGGTTGAAGTCTGGCAGACTGAGAACAACATCTTTCTCTCTCAGTCCAAGTATTCCAAAAATCTTGTGGATAGGTTCAGAATGCAGGATTGCAAACCGGCCACGACTCCTATGGAACCAGGGCTCAAACTCTCAGCTCAGTCATCCTCCCTACCTGTGGATGAAACTTTATTCAGGCAATTAGTGGGCAGCCTCATCTACCTTACTGCTACTAGACCTGACATCAGTTTTGCAGTAAGCTACATTTCTTGCTTCATGTCAGCTCCTAAGGCTGATCATTGGATAGCAGCAAAGCGTGTGCTATGATATGTGTGTGGCACTTCTGATTATGGACTCCTATACACTCGCAGTTCCGATCCTACTCTCAGTGGTTACACAGATTCTGATTGGGCCGGTTCGGTTGATGATCGTAAATCTACAGCTGGGTATGTGTTTAGTCTAGGATCCGGTGTTGTCACCTGGACTAGTAAGAAGCAGCAGGCAGTGGCTCTCTCTTCAACAGAAGCAGAGTATTAGGGAGCAGTTAAGGCATCCTGTGAGGCAGTTTGGCTTCGACGTATCCTTGCGGATATGCAAGTTTCCCAGACAGGTCCTAGTCCCTTGTTTTGTGATAATCAGGGAGTGCTCAAACTTGCCAAGAATCCAGTATTTCATGAACGAACAAAGCATGTGGAAACCCATTGCCACTACATTTTCCAGCTTGTTGAAGACGGATCCGTTTAGTTGCGATATGTTCTCACAACAGAGCAGCCCGTAGACATCTTCACCAAGCCTCTTGGTCCTGATAAATTTGTAAAATTCAGAGGGTCTATTGGTGTTGTAAATAGATTGAGCATTAAGGGAGGGTATTAGAATAATACAATTTAGTGTTTAATGCTCATTCTTATTAGCTGTTGCTATTTTTACCTTTTTAGCAGTTCCTTAGATGAAACTGACTGTTTCTATTTCCTAATAGAAACTTGATGTTTCTATTACTGTAAATATCTCTGTATTATTTTGAGCTTCATTCTGCTCATCAATTCAATTCATTCATTTGGAAATCTACATGCGTGTTTCGCACTGTTTTATGGTATCAAAGCAAGGGTTTGTGTGTGTGAGATCATCTGACCAGGCATCTTCTGTACAAGTGTGGCCATCTGTTGCTCCAGTTCGACGGGCAAGACCGCTGGTGGCAAATCTGATCTGCACTTTTCGTCCACATCGTGAAGTTGCTTTTTAAATCTTGTTCTGCTTGTTTGAATATGGCCATTTATGGGATCGTCTCATGAGCTTGCTATAGTTTATAGAATCTTTCATCTTCTGTGGCATGGAGATTTATTTCCGAGTTGCGGATATTTAAAGTTCTGGTTCGTTTCAAAATTTCTTTGTTGAATCGGGCGATTTCTGGTACAGATGTGGCAAGATTCGTTCAATCGATTTATAAGTTGCGACTCACAAATCTTGCCGGTGTTGAACAAATCTCCAGAGGTTTTCTCCAGAGGCCCTCCAAATTTGAAGCGAATCCGATAGTGGGATCTTGAGATATAGCAAGCCCTAGCTCAAGGACCATTTCTTGCTCTCGTTTTCCTTGGCTAGTGTCCTCATTAGGCTCCTTGAATTCAAAACTCAAAGAAAATTTGTCCTTTGATCTTCTTCTTTTCTCTCATTAGGTCAAGCCTGTCATTGGGTGATTAACTCCTTACCCTTGACCTAATTTTGGGTCCACTTGGTCTTGTGTGGTCCTACTTCTTATCAAAGCTAATCCTTCAAAGACCATTTAGAAACCAAGTTTCCACAAGGATTTTGGCTCTAGTAATCTCCTTTGCAAGTCATATCTCAAACCTTTGCCCCTAGGTTCGGCCTTCATAATGACATGTAATTGTGATTCTATGTAAAAGATGTAAAGAAGAAAAATAAAATTATTGTAACACTTGCCTCATTGGTTTCATGAGCAAGATATTTTATTTTTAGTTAAGGCTCCCATTGTGAGCCCTTAGGGATTTTGTCATCTAGTCATAAAATTTTAAAGAGTCATTGTCATGTATTTGAAGGCATGTTACACATTGTAAAAGTTAATTTTGTTTTTATTATTCACCCTCCAAGACCTTGTCACTAGTCCTCACTCAAGTCGGCATACTGTGAAAGGGATATTACTAAAAAGATGATGTCGACCTATTCCAATGATCATGTTGGCCTAATAATCATGGACAAACCACTATATATAGTAGTGCTCGGCCTCATTTGGAATACAACAATTCGGTCAAGCAAGTCTGAAATAACCAAGTGCGAAAATCATCTTAGAAGGAGCCTTAACTTCAACGAAGAAAGAGGAAGCGATAGCGAAGATAGTGACATCACTGTGGGGCTGTTTTTGGGCTAGTTTATCATCAGACGTGCGAAGATTGCAGTTATATACGGGTGATCTAGATTGGGTGAAGACTTCGCTGAAGGAAGCCGAGTAGAAGTGAAAATAAGTCTCCCTCTAAAAGGAGACTATTCAAGGATCAAAAGCTGATCTAGAGTTTCTGTTGTGAAGCAAAAAGTTACAGACCTACAAGAAAAGGCCGAAATTTTGAAGGAAGCCGAGAACAGGAAGAAGAAGAGCAGCGTTGATCTAAGGGTGAAGAGGAGGCTTGTGACCTGGTCTTGGAAGGGCTCTGGTGTCAAGGGTCTTTGTAATGGTCTTGGTATTCGTCAATTGAAGTTTCTATAAGAAGAATTTGTTTGGGTTTTCCTTTCAAAGGGTGAGAGGTTTTGGCCCTGGCTGACAACCTATATACTTTGTCTCTTGTCTCTTTATTGTTCATGAATTGGTAATTGTCTTGATGAAAAGAACACAATAATGACATAAGAAAGAGAAGATCATAATCAAGAAGTAAGAAGGCACTCACAACCAATTATCAAAGTAGAGAAATCACCTATCTATTAATGCCCTAGATTTCTCAACGTTGTTTCGGAGCTAAGGTGACAAAGTCAAGAAGGTGCATCTAATGAAAGAGACACATAAGGATTGAGTTTCAAGAAAGGGATCAAAGTGATTTGAAAAATGCCAAAGCGAAAGTTCAAGATCTACATCATGCCAAAACCCTAGATCGAAGAAATCTACTTCAACAAAAGTCTTGGGATCATCATCAAGGAGGAAGTAGAAAGAAAGACCAAAAACCCTAGAAGCATTTCCGAGATCATCACTCAACCATCATCTGAGGAGTAGAAGCTTTTTCAAAGACTAAAGAAGGCTAGATCGAAGAACATTGTCATCATCTTCAAAAGGGTTTGTGAGGCAAGCTCTCTCTCATTAAAGCAAAAGATTTAACCTTTGAAGAACTCCATTAAAGTGATCTCTCTCCCAAAGGGATCAAGGATTACTCTTGTAAAAGAAATCTATCAAGAAGTAGTCTTCTACTATCTATATCACTATCAAATTAAAGGAGGAAGCAAGTGGAGAAAGCAACATATACTCAAGTAAGTATATCTATGACTTCATCTGAATCTATCAAAATGTCTTTTTGCAAGGAGAGCAACAAATTGGTTGGGGCTTCAAATTTTCTTGCATGGAAGAAAATAACAAATCTAATCGTTATTGAGAATGAAGTCATGGAACACATCAAGGGCTCAATAACCCAACTTCCTAAAGAAGATGCTCAAGCGCTTGTTAGCTACATGAAAGGGGAAGTGAGGGCTCAGAGGATTCTCATAGAATCCATCAAGGGCTTCCTCATCCCATATGTATCAAAATTAAGCACTTCAAAAGATATATATAACAAATTGGTAGAGTTGCTTTCCGTGAGTATTGCGGGAGAAGTTATCTCTAAGGCAAGAACTCTACAAATTGAAGATTTCAAAGGAAGAAGGAATAGCCTCATACTTCATGAGGATTTCTGAAATAAGAGATCAACTTCAAGATCTGGGTGAAATAATGTCTGATAGAGAAATGACCACTGTAGTATTAAATGCACTACCAGAGGAATGGGGCAACTTCACTTCAAGTATTTATGGGAAGAAAGAAGCTGCTCTTTTCGAAGATCTATGGTCACTATGCAAGATTGAAGAAACTAGGCTGAAGGCAAAAACTGATGCAAGTCAAATGAGCAAAATCAAGCATATGCTGCTATGACAAAGAGAAAAGGAAAGTTTGGTAAATTTGGTCCTCAGAAAAAGAAGAAGAACATGGTTAAGATTCAATGCTATGGATGTCAAGAATATGGGCACTATAGAAGATATTGTCCTAAACTTAAGAAGGACAATAACAAGAGAAATAAGGAAGAAGCCCATATTACCAAAGAAGTTGAAGAACTTGAGAAGAAGAAGCTTAAGAAGGAGGAAGTGAGAGATCTCTACTAAGTACTCTTCAGTTGTGTAAATAATAGCTATCTAGATAGGAAGCATTGTAAATATGATAGGATGCATCATATTAGAAGATGACATCATGGTAGAAGCATTAGAAGTAAGAACTCGCAACATCACCATAGGAAACATGAAGGATGTATGACACAAAATCTATGGCAGTCAACTATGAAGGATATAGCTATTGGGAACCTCATTGAAAGCTCAAGTGACTCCTATGAGAAAAAGCAAGAAGTCATCCAGGACAAGGCTCATCATACATCAGTCAAAAGGTAACATCTGCTGGATAGGGATATGCCAGATCCTCAAGATTCTCTGATGGAATCTTCATTGGAAGATTCGCCAATCTAGAAAGGAAGCAAGTGTTTCATCAGGAACTCCAACTTGTAGAATTCATGGGATGATGATATGATGACATAAGAGATGAAGCAGATCAAGGATTGAAGCTCTTTTCAATCAAGGAAGCCGCTGAAAGAAGCCTAGATGGCCTAAAGAAAAAATGAGGTGTGTATGCTTGTATTCAATATTATAAAGACATGTCGAATGGTTGCAGGTAACATGGATCACTACTCTATCTTGAGAAGCATGATCAAAGGGAAAGGATCTTCTTCTATATAAGGATGCAACAAGGCATGGGTCACACTACATGAAATCAACATAATATCCATATGAGGTGATTGACAGTAATTGGAGGAACTCTGATTGGAAGCTCCTGGGAATGAAACATGTGAAGAAAGGAAGAAAGAGATCATAGACTATGCAACCATGGAAGAAGGCAATCAACATCCAGAAATTGGAAGATTTAACTATGACATCTCCTCGAAAGATTTGAAGACTCTGATGAAATTTTGAAAAAGATAGAGACCCTTGACAATATACATCTTTGGGAAATGTGTCAACTTATATGTTGGATGTTGATGCCATCAAGATGTCATGATGAATGACGATCAAAAAGGTAATTTCGATTTAAGTGTTCATTTCTTATTTTTGAACAAATATCTGGATGGGCTTATGCAGGACTGTCAAGGGAAGAATTGCGAATGTCTTCCAAAAGGACCATGTAGAAAGATATAAGAAGGCAGCATGACATGGAGCAAGGCCAAATGTAGACTGATGGATCGCTTTCTGATGGAAGGAATGATGACATGATTGACTCGTGGATGAAAGTGATGGATGGTCCGTGCCCTATGAAAAGGTCCCAAAAGATGAAGACTCCATGACAAAGAAGAAATTCATGACATCGAAGGAAGGAGCTCTTCAAGCAGCTGGTTGTCCCATCATCTCCACATGAGGAGTTGCTGTAGGTCCTTAGCTAAGAGGGAGCCTGGAAACAAGTTTCCTTGCTTGATAGACACATCATTCTGGTCTTCACGTGGGAAGACAGAATGGAGTATTGGGTAATCATCTGGCATTTGATGCTCTTTGAGGATGAGATAGGGCGTCCAAGATAAGACTAATCGTAGAGGACTGATATTCTTTGAGGACTGGGAATCCAAGATAAGAATAGCCCTGATGGAACGCACCTTAAGAACCGGGGGGGGGGGGGGATGCGCCAGGAGTGACAATGATTAGGGTGTCTATAAATCATTGGTCTCACCACCATTGAGCTCAAATCTTGTGGAGAGATAGAGCTGTTAGTCAAGGCCTTGCCATGTAACAATGCTGGTTGATATGATGCTATACTGATGGGTTACCAATCCGATTCTTCTTATGAGAAATTCTTTAGATTGAGCATGACCAAGTACCATTATGAATACCTCCCTAGTTAAGAGGGAGCGTTGAAAAGTGTAACTAGGTTCGGTCTTCATAATGACATGTAATTGTGATTTTATGTAAAAGATGTAAAGAAGAAAAATCAAATTATTGTAATGCTTGCCTCATGGGTTTCATGAGCAAGAGATTTTATTTTTAGTTAAGGCTTCCATTATGAGCCCTTAGGGATTTTGTCATCTAGTCATAAAAGTCTAAAGAGTCATTGTCATGTATTGAAGGCATGTTACACATGTAAAAGTCAATTTTGTTTTTGTAATTCACCCTCCAAGGCCTTGTCACCAGCCCTCACTCAAGTCGACCTATAATGAAAGGGATAATACTAGAAAGATGATGTCGGCCTATTCCATTGATCATGTCGATCTAATAATCATGGACAAACCATTATATATAACAGTGCTCGACCTCATTTGGAAGACAACAATTCAATCAAGCAAGTCTGAAATAACCAAGTGCGAAAATCATCTTAGAAGGAGCCTTAACTTCATCGAAGAAAGAGGAAGGGATAACGGAGATAGTGACATCATTATGGGACTGTTTTTGGGCTAGTCTACCCTCACACATGCAAAGATTTCAAATCTGAAGTTTGCAAAGGGATGCCGAAGATTGCAACCATATAAGGGTGATCTAGATTGGGTGAAGACTTCGCTGAAGGAAGCCGAGTAGAAGTGAAAAAATATCCCTCTAAAAGAAGACTATTCAAGGATCAAAAGCTAATCTAGGATTTTTGTTGTGAAGCAAAAAGTTACAAACCTACAAGAAAAGGCCGAAATTCTGAAGGAAGCCGAGGAGGATGAAGAAGAGCAATGTTGATCTAAGGGTAAAGAGGAGGCTTGTGACTTGGTCTTGGAAGGGCTCTAGTGTCAAGGGTCTTTGACATTGTCTTGGTATTCGCCAATTGAAGTTTCTGGGTTTTCCTCTCAAAGAGTGAGAGTTTTTGGCCCTGGATGACAACCTATATACTGTGTCTCTTGTCCCTTTATTGTTCATGAATTGGTAATTGTCTTGATGAAAAGAACACAATAATAACATAAGAAAGAGAAGATCATAATCAAGAAATAAAAAGGCACTCACAAGCAATTATCAAAGTAGAGAAATCACCTAGCTATTAATGCCCTAGATTTCTCAACACCTTTCACCTTGCTTCCCAAGCCAACCACATATTTGAGCCTCTCTTGTGAATAGGCTTTGGGATCACCTTTCATCTTATCATTGATATATTGATTATAGTGATCCTTATTATATGTGTCTCGCCCCATCGATGAAAGTCCGTAAAGAGCAGGGAGCCTTAGCTAAGGTGACAGTGGGCTATCACTCCATTGTTGCCCCTTGATCTAGTAGTTACTTTATAGGATCCGCTCCTAGGACCTCTGCTAGTTTGAGTGGTAACACTCCCCAAAAGGAGAAAGGGCTCTATGAAAGTTGTCATGAGCAGGGGATTCAAAGTTGCATGGATTATTGTAAGTCACCTTCATTCAAACCATTGAACTTTGATGTGTACCCTGATCCTATCTATCAGTTGCCTGACAAATATCAAGAGTGGTTGCTTAAATTTGATGGAAGTAATGTCTCTAATGCCCAAAGTCATGTGGATGACTTTCTATACGACATAACTTACAAATTTTATAATGAAGTCATTGTGTATCAACATGATATGAATGATGTAGTTATGGTTGTTTTTGCGTAACACTTAAGGGAAGCGTGTTGTTGAAGAATGTAACTAGTGTCGGTCTTCATAATTGACTTGAGTCATAATGTAATATATTTGTCAAAAATAAATCTTTATTATTATTAATTTGACTTATTAAGGCATGGATTTCATGCTTGGGCCAATTGTCATAGGTCCAATCTCCATTTTAGGCTTTTAGGATTTTTAAGTCAAAATCAAAATATTGTTTGTCATGTCAAAAGCTTCCTTCATCAAGACACCTTGCAAGTCAGCCTCCAAACCAATATTCTACAAGTCAGTCTCGGAAATTGCTCATGTTGTCTCATTTTAACAGTTGGAAACAACCATAAATATACATGTAAACTCGGAGAAGGAGAATGAAGTTTGGTTGGTTGCAGAGAAGGATAATTTGGAAGTTGGCGTGATATATTGTAGGCCGAGACATCTGAAGTATGAAAAAACTAAAGCATCACTGAACCGAAGTCTGATTGAACCAAAGCCTGTTTGAACTGAGGCATGACTGGGCTACTACAGGACCGAAGCCTGATTAGGCTGCCACAAGATCAAAGCTTGATTGGGGCTGCGACAGGGTTGAAGTATGATTAGGATTGCCACAAGACTGAAGCATGATTAAGCTGCCACAGGTCCGAAGCTTGATTAGGGCTGCCACAAGATCGAAGCATGATTAGTCTCCCACAAGACCGAAGTATAAGTGAGCTGACACAGGACCAAAGTATGACATCATTGCAAGACTGAAGCATAGTACAAAAGTATGTCAAGGATTGCAGCACTGTGTTATCACATTGTTGAGTACAGACTGAAGAAAAAAATAATAAATATTGAACACATGAGTGAAGGTTGACTTGATGGATGGAAGAAGTCTTTGGTCTAGGTTATAAGGGTCTTGGTCGTCTCAGTTTTTCTTTTGAATCTACTGAAGGAAGAGTTCTTCACTGGGTTTTCCCCTACCTAGGGGTTTTGCCTTGGCTGTGTGCCTGCATCTTGTGTCCTCCTCTGTTTATTGTTTGGCATTAGTCTTGATGATAAGAACGAGATAAATAGAAAGAAGAACAATAATAAAACATCACAAGATAATGTCATAATAAGAAAAATCAATTAAATTGCCACCCTAATGGATTTCTCAACATGATATCAGAGCTATGGTGGAAGAAGGTTGAAGATCGCCTTGTTGGCAAGGAGGAAAAGCAGTCTTCGAAGAAAAAGGTTATTCCCTGACAAGTTGTTTGAAGGTGGTTTTCAATATCTTGAAAATTGTAGGGAGCTGAAAGAATCATCCACAATCTATTTAGAAGAATCTAAATACCCAAGGCTGAGTTATGAAGGAAAAACTAACGAATTTTTGGGCTTCCCTAATAATCCTAATCACAGTACCTATAACCATAGATCTATACAAAAGGGAGTGAAGACATAAAACTTGTGTTTGAAGGATTTAATGGTTAATTAAGGAGCCCATGAAAAACTGAGTTATCTGGAGAAGAAAGCGAAGGTGTAAGGCTCCTCTAAATAGTCTGAAATCACCAATTAAGAGTTATTTTCTGTGCTACAAAACTTGTGAATATATCATCATCAGTCATCAAAGGAGCAAGCTGGTTGTATATCTTACAAGTTCAGTTTTCACTGTGAAAGGGAGTTGATCTCCTTCAAAAATTTTGAGCCCTAAAACTGGTCACTGTCACCTTGAAAAAGGAGTTGAAAGTCTGAGAAAATCACTATCCTTCACATCATCAAACAATAATATTTTGGGTGAGAAAAGATTCTCTGTTCAAAAGTATATAAATACAAAGTTTGAAAGCTGACCTTAAGTTGAGTATATATCTAGATAAGTACGACAAGAAACCAAACCCAGAAACTGTCATATAGATATATATTCAAAAGCATAAATCTGAATGAAAGAGGTTGATCCTGGTAACCAAAAAGGAAAATCATCCAAAATATGGACAATATCCGATCTTGAAGTTTCCTCAAACAAAGGGCATTCAATGCTCTAGGAATCAACTCAAAGAAATCAAGTAAGTGTTGTCACTGTTCCTTATTTAACAAATATGCTACAAGTCTAATGGATCATCACAAATCAAAGGTTTAAAAGATCATGACTTAATTCAAAGAGAGCACTTCAAAGAACCCCTACAAGGTTTGTTAAGGAACATCTCAAGGCACATCTTAGACTATACACTTTGTTATAAAGTTCTCTTAATATAAAAGGTACGTTCATTATCTTTTGAAATTTGCGTTACATTACTAACATTGTTATGTCAAAGGTTTTTGAGTGTTAAAAGACTCTTATCTGGGTGATTAATCATTAGATTGAATCTAGCCTCATTATATTATCATTTGATCATTTTTGTGGAACCCTAAAAGGTTCTTTGTAAAACCCTAACCTAAGGGTGTGTCAATATTATAAAACCCTAGTCCTTTAGGGTTTGTTATTAATGTCTAGATCAGTGTTGCGAACATCTCGATAACATCCCGATTTTATCTCGAAATCACGATTTTTTGGCCTAGACGATGTTTGCTGATTTTTACCAATATTTTAATGGTATCTTGATTTTGCCGATGTTTTCCGATTTTTACCGATTTTTCCCGATTTTTTCGATTTTTGGTTTTCCAGACCCTTGCTGATTTTATCCTGATGTCGATGTTCGCAACATTGGTCTAGATGAATCCCTAGATCTTTAAGGATTGGTAATGTACGGATTTATAAGCAAGACCCTTGTGATAGTTGTAGCAAAGATTCTAAAAATAAAACCCTAGGCATATATTCATTTGTCTATTCAAATCCCTAGCCTGATCAAGGTTGTAATATATCTAACCTTGATCTATTGTGATATGATTCATGATAAACAAATCCTAGATATGTATATGTGAGTATGTTAGCTTAATTATTTTAGTTTGTGGAATTCTAGGGCTTGTGATAAAACCTAGTAGAAATTGATGTTCTAGGACTTGATGATATTATGATGAAGAATATAGGGTCTAGAACAAACCCTAGTAGAATCTGTCATAAAATATATTTTCGACATATAGTACTATGATTGAATTATTATTTTGAATTATTGATAACTAAAGCCTTATGTCTCAAGGCTGAGTCTAGGGTTGATGTATCTCATGAATCTAACTAGGTTTAGCTGTTTAATGTCCAAAGTCTAACGCTTCCATTATAGTATTGCCATAATCTTGATATAGCTAACTCCATGCTTATGGAATCTGTATATTTGTTTTTGGTTGTACCTGCTGTATATTTGTTTTTGGTTGTACCTGCTATTAAAGTTTTCAGGTACATAATCTTCAAGATAATAAAGATGTTCATATAAGCATGATGAAGGAAGCATATGAATGAAGCCATAAGAGAAGGGAGTTGTTGATCTCCCTAAGTTAAAAGGGAGCCTACACAAAAGAAAGAGTACATCTCCGCAGTTGAGAGGGAGGGAATATTATGATAGTAATGATACCTTGAAAAAGAAATTGGAGAATGAATTGGTGTTGCTGAAGAAATGAAAGAAGAAGAAAGCTTCCGACAAATTGAATATGGATAATTTGATGATGAATAATTGAGGACCCCGAAGGTTTGTACTCACTTGTATATTTGAAAGTTTATTATTGATTAGGGTTTGTGTTTGTATAGGTAAAATCTCTCCACAAGAAGATTGAACACTTTGGAAGCATGCTTGGACAAATGGATATATCTAGTTTGATAAGGAGAGTTGAGGCATCTAATGGTGGATTCTTGGGAGGACATTTGACTAGCCTATGTGTGGGGTTTGTGTTTGTACAAGTAAAATCTCTCCATAAGAAGATTGAACACTTTGGAAGCATGCCTATTGTTGTGACTTGTGTTTGTAGGATGTAGTTTATCCTTTCCCTACATGTGATTGTAACTTGTGTTTGTAGGATGTGGTTCATCCTTTCCCTACTCTCAGTTATTTGCATACATAGGATGTGGTTCATCCTTTCCCTATGTATGGTTGTGATGTATGACTGTAGGATGTGGTTCATCCTTTCCCTATGTGTGATTGTGATGTGTTATTGTAGGATGTGGTTCGTCCATTCCCTACATGTGGTTATGAGCAGGATGTGATACATTCTTTACCTGCTATTGATTCATTATCATCCTACTCATGTAGTTCGGGACACATGGGAAGTACCTCTCATCTGGCCTATGAGTTGGGAAAAGTTGTTAGGGACCATATCACTAGTGATGGACGCATCGGGTATTGCCATACTCCCTATGACTAGGATGCATGGTGTTTCTCAACTTCATCTGGGCAAGTCTGATTGAGGTTTTACCTCTGAACTGACTTTTGTCAGTGGAGAGTGGTAAGGTCTTGTGACTCACTCTTGATCAATTCTTCTTCAATATGACATTAGTGTTCAGTAGAGCAGAGCACAACAAAAATGAGGTATAGAGATGGTTCATGACGACAAGTTGGCATGATGATCAATTATGATGGATAGATTGGCAAGTGGAATTCTCCCTAGCTGAGAGGGAGTGTTAAAATTGGCAACTAGGGCCAAATTCCACTTTGGACAACTCCTTTGAGGAAGATGATTGCAACATTAAATTCCTCTTTTAGAGAGGACCAAAATCAATCTAAAGATCATCAAATTTGGATTAGAGAAGGTGGGTTTTTGAATTTATTCTCTTACACAAATATTATCAAGGTTAGCTTTATCTCTATGTCGGCTCAACAGATCCAATAGATGCGTCCCTTGGTCCTCCACCGAATTGTGTAAATAAGGGTGCTTCCACCCTCATATAATCCTGATCCTAAGAGAGGAACTCACATCTCTGTTTGGCCGCAGATTGCAAGCATCCTAGACAAAAAGGAGAGGATGAGTTCCTTTTTGAATACCGAATTAACCTCCCAGCTGGGCCGAGTAGAAGAGGATGATTTGTGGATTGTATGGGCATATTTTGGGTCTAGTTTTTGAAGTAATTTGTGAGATAAGGTTGCTGTCATATACTGAAGGTCGAACCCTTCACCATCGTTTGGAGTAGGGTCGTGAGTCTGCACAGGGGGTTGGGAGTACCCCTTCTTGCCAGCGAAATAAAGAGGAGCATCTCTAAGGTAGCCGCAAATGCTAGAAGTATACTTGAGCCATAGATCAGGGCTAATGATGTCTAGTGATTAGCCCTAACTAGGCCGAGCCCATAAGCTGACTCGGGCAGTAAAGCATGTAGGTATGTTTTGAATCAGTTTGGACAGAGGTCATATTTGGACAGTGTTTTTGACATCCTTTTCTTCAGTTAAGGGATTGAAGTATGGTAAGAAGGCTACATACATATTTAGGATTGAAGTCTGGTAAGTGGCTGCATCATTTAGGAAAGTAGACTTGATTGGGTTATCTCCTTGTCATATGGATAATGGTTTTCCTCATAATATTGTCAAGTCAATATGACTTTAAGTGTACTCTCTCTCTATTTCTCTGTTGAACATTTGATAATAATAATAATAAGAATTGATAAAGGGTTTACCCCATCTTGGGGTTTTTCCCTGGCTTGAGCCACATTCTTGTGTTCTTCTGACTTGGCTTGTCTTCAACTTTTATTATTTATGTTCTTTCATTAGTTACAGTCATGACTAATGAGATTGCTAATGGATTAATGGGCAAATGATGTAACTAACCGAAGGAAAGAACATGAGAAAATAATGTAACTAACCTGGCCCATTGGGTCCCGAATCGGGCGAATCGGACACGATTCGGTCAGATTCGTGTCCTTTCGATTATGTCCAATTAGGACACGATCGTGTCCCGATTCTGGGACATGAATCTCGAAAAATCAGACCTCCACACGGCGTTAAAAGGCCGCTTTGCCCATTCTAATTTCACATTCACCTTTCTTCTTGGTTGTGGGTGTGTGAGAGAAAAGAGCAAAGGGTGTGGGAGGATTTTCAAGGAGATTCAAGCAACAGGTAAATGCATTTTCTCGCTATAAAAATGCATTTTTATTATAGCAGTTTGCATGTGCATTTATTTTACAAATTTGTGCATTTTTTGTTTATTTTTTACAACATTCATGGCTCAATCAAGGGCAATAGGGAAGGAGCGAAGGAAGGGGAAGAATGTCCCCATTAGAGATGCCCCTCCTGTGCCAATTTCGTCACGGTCTGCTGCAAGTGTTCCCTCTATTGCAAGTGGGGTTGCAACAACAACTTCAAATGTTGAGGGAAGACATCCTCCTCAAGGTAACAAATATCCCTTGTGGAAATATGTCACAAGAGAGCAACAACCAAGCAACAATGTGAAGGGAGGAGGCAATGCGAGTTGGAAATGCAGCTATTGCAACACTAGTTTCACGAGCACATATTACCGTGTGAAAACTCATTTGTTAGCTTTACCAAGTTGTGGAATTGCAGCCTGTACAAAGGTGCCTTTACCAAAGAGGAAAAAATGGAAAGAGAGGCCAATGTTGGTATGGAAAATGTGGCTGCAAAATCTAAAAGAAAACAAGAATGATGACCCCCTTCCATTCTTTTGAGGAAAAGCAACAACAAATTCCCATTTGAGAGTTTTGGTGGGGGACAAGCAATGAAAAGAAAGGGAATTGCACTTGGTCCAATGGACAAGATTTTTCAGAAAGAGAAACGAGAAGAGCTTGATGTCACCATTGCCTTTTTTTCTATCAAAACTTCATATCCTTTAATGTTGCACACTCACCTCTATTTATTGAGATGTGCCGAGCTCTAACTCAAAGGGCTCCATCAGGGTATGTGCCTCTTAGGCTAGAGAAGCTTAGAACCACATTGTTGACGAAGGCAAAAAAGAGGTGGAAAAAATGGTTGAGCCTATTAAATAAGCATGGCTAACATCTGGGGTTAGCATTGTTTTTGATGGATTGACAGATCCAGCACGACACCCACTCATCAACTTCATGGTGTCTTCCTTGAATGGTCTAGTTTTCTTGAAATCAGTGGATGCACTTGGACAATACAAGGATGCACAATATATGGGTGAGTTGTTTATTAAAGTTATTGAAGATGTAGGTGTGATTCTTGTGTGCAAATCATTACAGATAATGCGCTTGTTTGCAAGGCTACTAGCATGATTGTGGAAGCTAAATATCCACAAGTGTTTTGGACACCTTGTATTGTCCATTCATTGAACTTAGAACTTAAATCGATTGCTTCTGATGTGCTTTGGATTGGAAGCATTATTGAGGATGCACGACATATCCGCAACTTTGTACACAATCATACAAATTCCCTCACTATCTACAAGGAGTACACCACTCTATCATTGTTGAAGATTATGGATACACGGTTTGCCTCTTCATTCATCATGTTGAAAAAGTTGAGGGAGGTCAAGACCGCTCTTGGGGCCATGGTTATTTCAGAGTTTTGGTCTTTTTGGAGAAAGACAAATCAAACAACCTCTTAAAGAGTGAAGGACACAGTGTTAGATGATGCTTGGGGGAGAGGGTAGATCTACTTATTCAGATCATGGACCTTATCATTTCTTTGCTTCGATTTGCAGATACAAACCAACCCATCCTAGGAGAGGTTTATGAGGGATAGGATTCCATGATTGAGTTTGTAAGGAACATTATTTTACAGAGTGAGTGCCCTGAGTATGAGACATCATCAGGTGCCTTCTTCACCACGATACATGATATAAGATTTGTCAACAGATGGGACACGAATTGCACACCTTTACATTGTTTTGCTCAACTCATTGAACCCAAAATACTACAGCCATGAGTGGCTGAATGGTGGACCTTCTCGTAGATTCCCTCCTCACATGGATGGTGAAATCTCATATGGGAGAAAAGATGCGTTCAGGCAGATTTTTCAGGATAGTGCATCCCTCGATGAGGTGGAGGATGCCTTTGCAGAGTTTTCCATTGGTACTGGTCGATTTTTAGAATATGAGGTGATTAGAGACAGGGGGGCTAAGAAGCCCTATTCTTGGTGGGCAACTCATGGGGCAACAAGCCCTCCTCTACTGCAGTTAGCCTTGAGGCTCCTCTCTCACGTGACTTCATCCTCTTGTTGTGAGAGGAATTGGAGCACTATATGGGAATTTGTATAGTGTCAAGAAGAGCAGGCTTGAGCAGTCCAGGGTAGAGATAATGGTGTATGTGCACACCAACCTTTGTCTTATTTACAGGAAGAGGGATGAGTGGTTGAAGGGAAAGACAAAGATCTGGGATGTCTTTCCAGATGATATGGGTCTGGACAACAGCGTTGAGTTGGCATTGGCTAACTTGGATCTCAATGATCCAGTGTTAGAGCCTGTCACATTTGATGATGGTGATACTTTAGGGTGTCATCCTCCACACCAACAGATGCATAGATGACTTTGGATACAGAGGCCGAGGATGCAACAGAGGAGAGTAGTGGTGACTATGATGATGAGTACAGTGATGTTGATTTTGATGATGATGATTGATGACTCATGAACTATCCACTGCCTTGAGGCATGTAGACTTGTAGTTGTTTTGTATTTGCTATTTCTATTTGCCATTGGCATTGCACTACCTATGTAAGACATTTTGATTTTGATTGCTTAATGAGAAAACTACAATATCTTACTATCTTGTCTTTCTCCTATTGGATCATTGATGAATTGAATATGTTATTATGCTTTATCATTTATGTGACAATTGCATTTGTCTGCATAATGTTACTTTGTAAAACTTACATCTAGATGAAGATCTATGTTTGAATCAATGAATTTGTATCATGAATGATAATTTGTGTAAGAAATATCTAATTTTAATATATATATATGTTATATATATTTTTTTAATAATATATATATATACATATTTTTTTTTTAAATACATACATACATACATATATATTTTAAATAAAGTAATATATAATGTGTTGGAACGTGTCTTGATCTGGGGGGTCAACGTGTTTGTGTCCGACACTCGAATCCCTGTGTCCCGTGTCCCCGTGTCAGGTGTCCTCATCTTGGCTTGTCTTCTGCACATGTTTTTATGTTCTATCTGCATTTACTGTCAATGTATTTAAGTTAATGCAATTGCTATTGGATATAATTTGAAATTTTCATTGGGCTGCCAAAAGGAACATTGAAGTAAATTGTGCTAAAACATAGAACATACCATTGTTATCTAAAATTAACAAAGGAGCACATGTCTTTGGAGGTTTGTGGAGGAGTGTTAAGCACATCTCATGCACTGCTTATGCCTTGGAGACTTTCTTGTGGATGTCTTCACCTTGGAGCTTGACATGTGCTGCTTGGAGAGAGAATGCTCCATGTATGATCCTATTTGAGTAGATATAGCTCGCTTATAGTGGAGTGGGACCACTTCAGATTGTTGAGCTGCCTTACCTCTCATATAAATAGAGGAAACAAAGAGTCATTTCACATCATCATCATCATCGTATTCTATTCTTTGTTTTGTAGGGAGCAAGATGCTAGGGCTTATAAGGAAATCCTAGGACATGATATGAAGAAGAGAGAGACATGGTGATTGTTATTGGAGAGTTTTCTCTTGTGAGATGCTAGGGTTATCTTTTGTGAAGACCATGATGTTGGGGGTGATGATCACTTTAATTCATCATCTTGTGTTAGAGATGTAAGGAGTGTAGCACACTAGTCTCTCTCTCTCTTTGTACTTTTCATTGTATTGTCACTCTTTATCTTGGAGTGCTAGGGTTCTTGGAGAAGTTCAAGGGTTTTTTAGGGTTAGCGTAAGGGAGCTAAAGAAGCTAAGGTTTGGGATAAGCCCTAGAGAATAAAGAAGAATTGCTCCTGTAGCTTGTGTGAGAGGAAGACTTGGGTTTCGGAAACCCTAGCACTACTTGTTATGCTTGATTGATGAAGAGAAGAGATTTCTAGGGCACTTGTGAGAGACAAGTGTTAAGGATAACCTTCTGGTGTTGATGCTAGCTGTTTGTGGATCTTTGTTGATGGCTAGGGTTTTCATGGTTTTCCCTAGCTAGGGTTTGGAGTATGGACAGCTAGAGATTGTATGAACTTTGTGATAAAGCTATATATATATATATATATGAAGTTTCCAGCTGTCCGACATTGTGTAATAATGTAATTGCAGATTTGATTTTCAGTGCAAATTGTCTTTTTGATTGGATAATTTCCAGCACTTGTTGTTCATGTTGATTTAGCATAAATAGGGCTGAAATTTTTAATTGATTTAACATATAACTTGAGATAAGGGAGCATATTTTCTGCTCTAACCAAGGGATTTGCAGATCTGGTGTATGCTTCAAATAGTGTGCCCTAAGGGATGAAACTTGTTGGCATATATTTGGTATTTTTTCTCTTGATCTGCCTAGTGTGTTGGGTTGAAGTGAAGTGAAATATTGTTTGCTGTTTGCTGCTGTAATTTAATATTTCAGGTCATCCCTATGGCTAAAAGTTCACAGGAATTAAGTCTGGGAAACATGTAGCATGAGGTGAAATTTTTGAATTTGCATTAATTTCCCTAGAGAGAAATTACCACACTGCTTCCTTCTGCCTTTAGCTGATATAAATTTAACACAGAGTGCAGCTAATTCTTCACTGCTCTTAGCCAAATGATATAACCCAATGTTACTTGGGAGCGGGAGCGACCATTTTCAGAAGCTCCCGGTTTGGGAGCGAATCCGGGAGCGATTTTTTAAAAATATATATATTTTTTATTTTTTTTTTTTTTGATACATATATGTCAACAAAAACATGTAGAATGATGAATTAGACATAAAAAACATAAAAAAACATAGATTGATCATTGAAACATATCACATCAATCATCTAAAAATTATAATCGTCATCAACCATGTCCACAAGATAGTAATTTTACACATATTACAACTGCAACATATTGAGTCTCATGAATCATGATTCATCACATTCAATCTTAAAGTTTCAACTTCAAGATTTTAAAATTGAAATTCAATAGCATTTATCATCATTGATCACCAAAGTTGTACAGGTACTTGTAAGCTAAGTTTAACCATTACAAGAAGTAATATCTTAGATATTTCTACGTTCTAACTTCTAACTGTTAACATGATATGAAATGTTATAAATTTATAAAATGAAACATGAATAATGAAATGAAATGAAACAACTTTAGTCTTTCACGAAGCATCATATTCATAATTCACAATCATTACCAATGAGTTATAAATTATAATTGCCAAGGCCCAACTTCAAACTTCCAATCTTCATTGTCACAGTGATATATTGTTTACAAAAAATATCATTATGATATGAAAGAGTCAAGAGTCAAGAGTCAAGGACTCAAAACTCAACAGTTATGAAAACGAAAGTCCAATAGAAACTAAAAAAGACAAGTAAACTGTAAATGATAAATCTACATGTGGCCCTTGCCACGAGAGTCTCC
>APFE030917510.1:0-63459 GCA_000404065.3 Pinus taeda | reverse complement strand
TCTTATTATTTATTATTTATTATTAAGGGAGGGATGTTACACCAAATTGCTATTTTTAGACATGATATTTTTAGCAGGTCTATTTTTAGCGCATTCTAAATTTAACATTTATTTTTGCACATTTTTCAACACCCCCTCTCAACAAGAAAGGCTTTCTCTCGAACCTGATCCTGTAACTCTGGAATGTTCTACATGCAACACATCTACCCAGTCCACTTGCTCCAACAACACTTGGAACAAAAATACTCCCAACTAACCACTCTATTGGACTAGGAACATACTCTGATGCTGAAGCTCTACCTGCTGCTGACAAGTGCTCCCTCTCTGACATCTACGCTACTGCAACATCTCCATGCATCTCGCACCATTGCACACCTCTCTATGCCACCTAGCACTGTGTAAAACACTTGTGCCTCTCGCATTGCTGCAGCCTGCTAGCTATGCGTTATCTTGGGATTCCCTGCAATGTTGCTCTCTCTGTCGCTCCATCCACATCTATCTCTACCCAATCATTCAGTTCCTGCTACTCCACATCGGGGATCTTGTAGCAAAGTCTCATCCAAGAGGTTGGGTACCTCAAGGATCCTATCCCTCTGTTACCAGGAATAGTGTCCACTTAGAGCTGCTATTCCCACTAAGACTGGTAGCTATCTTAGAAAAAAACAAGTTAAAACTACTTTCGTTTTCCTTTATGAAAAATAGACAAGAGGCGAATGGAGGACACCAACCTTTGTCTTGCGCTTGGTTCCTTGCTTGGTTCCTCTCCTTCTCGATAGATATTTGCCGCTCCTTCTTGGTCTACACAGATTCAGAGAGCACCTGTGGAATCAAAGTAGTATAATACTATCGAAGAACAGAGATCTATATTCATAAACAACATAGGACTAGATATGTTTTAACCACACAAATGCATATACAATCAAACATACACGAATGTGAAGGAAAACTTGAATAGATTTATTAATATCAAGAATAGCAAGAGTTGTTCTGACCTAGCATCATCCTCCAGCAAGAAAGCCCTTCTTCACCTCAAGTAAAGCTTAGATCACCCAACACTATGATGTTACACCGTAAAACCAACAGCACTTCTCTACAAGATACAAGATTCCAGCCTCCAACCTCTGGATCTCTGGGATGAGGGATCCATATATAAATATTTGCAGAGGTATGAGTCAGCTCTGGGTTTTTTATTAGCGTCATTCCACTGATAGTTCTTGGCTCCACTTGGAGATTTCATTGATCTCTTACTCATCCTTGGGCGAATTCTAAGGGGCAAGTGTCATATGAGAAGTTTCTAGAAGATTCCTTGATCATCCACTTAGAAAATTGTCTCCGCCACTTGTCTATTCTCGTCCATCACACCCTATAGAAGGACTTTTCAGTATGCATCGCACCTCCCGTGTGTACGAGGTGAGATGCATCGCACCCTCTGCACTGGGCATTTAGTATGGTCCAGTTTTGACCAGTTCTAAGCAGTTTTCTGTGGAGAACTTCTGGGAGATGATGTAATCAGCTGACCTTCTTCCTTTAGGGTGTGAAGCAACACTTTTAGGGACTTAGGAGCCCTTGGTTTATGGACATTTATGATTGGGGTTGCAGTGCCCAAAAATGTCTATAACACCCTCCTCCTTGGGATGATCAATCCACATCAGCCCACCTCCTACCTAGAGATATGGCTGGATGTGATCCCTCATCCCACCAGGCTCGAAATTTCCCCCTATTGGACGTCTCTGCATGAGTAGATGTCTCTACTTGATCTCCTCTCAGCTTCCCCTATTGTGGCTACTCCACAACCGCCTAAAGTTGTTGCACCAATCGTGGCTCCTCCACAATCGTTTGAGACTTCTTCTGGCTCTGCATGTTGAGAGGTAATATAACCTCCCTCTCAACCACCAAGTCTCTAACCTTTGCCTTGCTCCTCAAGGCTTTGCATGCATCTTGTACCTCAAGTGCATACAGGTTCTTGGCTAGCACACCAATCTATTTTCACTTTCTCGTCGTCATGAAATTTTCTAAAAAAGGAGCTGATTTTAAATCAGCGATATCTCCCTCACCTGAACTCTGATTCAACCGATTTTTTTATTTTTATTTTGGCTGTTTTTCCGCAAGGAATCCAATTTTTCTATTTATTTCTAAAAATTTTGTACAAAAATTTTCAGATCTGCTCTGCAAACTCTCGGCCCAAAACTGAAAACTTTGAAATCTCCTCTCAGTATATTGTTCTTGCTTGATCACCTGTGCTCTGTACCATGTAGAATTTTGTAGAATTTTTCTACAAATCAGCTAGCTCTGATACCATGTAGAACGTTTTGTACAAATCAGCTAGCTTCGATACCATGTAGAAATTTCCCACATGTAGATCAACCTAGTAATGCAATGTACTAAAGCAAAACACTTGATCTACTTCTACAACCAATTTAGCGGAAGCTTAATCGAACATGAGCAACATCAATAAGAACACACATAACTGATATGGAGAAATCAAACACACATAACACAGAAGATATCACTAGGGAAAGCACCAGCCTAAAACCCCAACTCTGTATTATCAATCAAGTGGATATCTTCATCAACATACAAAAAGAATCAGCTCAAAAGCTATCCTGCTCTCTACATAATCAGAAGATCCTGATGATTTTCAATCAGAAGATGAAAATCATGGACTACCTAGGCCTCAATATATAGGCCACAAGTCCTCCAATCTCCTATAATAGATCCTTCTCCTTGCAAGGAATACTTACTAGAAATATCCAAGCATCTGATAGTACATTGTCCCACATCTAATCTCAACTGGGTCTTTGACAGAACTGACATGCAACAGTTATCCATGAGTGAATTATCAGTTATCTAAAATAATATTTGTCACATGCATGCAAGCATTAACAAACTATATTTTATTATTTTAACAACTTGTTAAAATAATCTAACTAGACTTGACTAGTTAGAACTAAGTCAACTGATTCTCTCATTATAGAATTCATACTTATTCCCTCAATCAGTGGAGCAAATTAAGGATAAATTCCTCAATCAATGGGACAACTCATGAGCATGCTCACAAAGACTACAAATTCAAATTTCCTTAACTAATTAACTGAACTAAATTAATTAATTAATATTTCCAACTACTGTTAAGACCAAAAATAATTTTACTTCCTATAGATAGACTAGGGACTGTTATAAATAGGAAGGGACCCAGAAATGCTATTTTTATAACTTTCTATCTTTAGCAGTTTCACCTCTCACCCAATGTGGCCAATGACCTCACTGGCCAAAATGTTATTTTTAGACATGTTATTTTTAGCAGGTCTATTTTTAGCACATTCTAAATTTAACATTTCTTGTTGCACATTTTTCAACACAAAGTTTTGTTTTCATCATATAGTTAGTTCTTTCTTTGGTTAGTTTTGATAAGTAGATGTGTATATCTCTTGCAGGACACCTTAGCTCACCATACATCCATAGAACAGCTAGCACCAACTCACTTCTCATAGATTGCCTAGCTCATTCACAACATTTCGCCAATCTGCCCTAATTTCTGCGTTTTTTTCCATAAAGCTGCTTTCTTGCCATTCGAACAAATCCAACCATCACGTTCGTCCATGATCTTCCTTGAAAAGTTCTAGACACCTCAACACCTTCATCTAGCCTTCAGTTCCCCTTTCCCATCTTTTTTTTCCACCTTCAAAACTCCAACAATAGCTCTCAACCTTCTCCTATAGATCCTCTTGTAGATCCCCTGCAGCCTCCTGTAGAATTTCCTGTGAGTGATTTTTTGAAGTCCGATCACTATGGAAGTCTTCAGAAGGGTACTAGGGGCTTCTTAGGACCTCTCCACACCTTCCTCACCCTCTGCAAAAGCCAACTCCATCTTCCTTTGCCACCAAACCTCTGCATAATCGCAACCAGATAAATCACAAGCATAATAATTCCACATAAAAATATTCAAAAGCACAAAAAGATGTTTTCTTCTCATTTCTTTTTAGAAGTAGCTTGAATAAATGCAATTTATATTTTCAGTATTCAATGGCACTCATTTCATCAATTTTCATCTCTTTTCTTGCAAAAGTAGGGTTAATAGGTAAATTAGGGTTTGTGCTACATTTCAGTTTTCCTTCTCTTTCTACAAATAGAATAGCCCCTGCAGAGTTAGTTTTCTTTCATTATAGTTAAAGCTTATTCTGAGAACTCGTAGAAGTTAGCTTAAGCTCCTAGCGAACTTGCACCAGCTGATCAAGTGACAGCTTGCAGTAAGAGCTAGTACTTGTGCATACAGCACCGTCGCTTCCAAGCTTGTTACGAACTACCAGGTTGATAAAAGTAAAGAAGGAAGCCCCAAGAGTTGCAGCATTATTGCTGCAATACTGGAGCTCACCACATTTCTTCTTAAGGAGGGAGGAATGATATGAATGGAATTTGGCATCCACCCATGGTATTGTAAATGGCATCTACCCATGGTATTCATTCACCCATGGTATTCATCTACACATGGTATTCATTTACCCATGGAATTTACCCTTGTTATTGTAATTTGCTTCCACCCATGATATTTCAAGTGACATTTACCCATGGTATTCATTCACCCATGGTATTCATCTACACATGGTATTCATTTACCCATGGAATTTACCCTTGTTATTGTAATTTGCTTCCACCCATGATATTTCAAGTGACATTTACCCATGGTATTCATTCACCCATGGTATTTACCAATCCGTGGAATTTACCTATGGTATTGTAACTAAAAAACACTATAAGTAACAAGTCACATTTTGTAAAAGGACAGATTCTCCACCACAATGTAGCTTTTACAATTATTCTTTGTTTTAATAAAAAGTTTCTTTATGGTTTTTTTTACCATGTTTTCTCCTCTTTTCTTTTGGCATTTCATTTTTTTTAGATCTTCCCCCCTCCCCACCCCAAGGTCCATTTCAATATTTTAGATCTTTGGGGCCACCCCCCAAGATCTGGATCAAGACTACAAACAGTTCATTGAATTTTGCAAAAAGGCAAGTATGAAGGAAAAATCCAAACTAGATGAGTTTTACATGCACAATCTAATCCTCACATACATGAATTTCTGGGACCCCAACTTGATATTGAGAGACATGCAACTGATGGAATAAGCCTCTTGGTTTACCCATGAGGAAACAAGGGTTGAAGAAGTGAAAAGGGTGATGGAAAACAAATAAGAGGAGCCCTTATACATTAGAGCAGAATTGGTGAGCCCAAAGGCTATCAGCAACAACCACAACCTCATATCTTCTAATCCTAAATTGGCACCTAGGTATATGGAAGCCCAAAAAAAATCCATCCCACATTTTGAGGACACATTTAGGATGTTGGGGATAGAGGGTTTGCAAGCTTTCCAAATAAGATGACATGCCCTACCTCACAGTTTACAAATCACAGAATATCACTCTTAAGGAAGACTAAGGAATGCCTTGGAGAGAACCCCACTATATAAAAGGATTATGCAAAGGCTGAAGATCAAATGGATATGACTCAAACTCAGTCCTCCCTTACTGTTGGCCCTACAAGAGAGAAGAAACTAAGTAGAATAATAAAAGAAATAGAAAAACATAGAGGCAAATGTAGGTTTCTATCCATAGGAAGGTACACCATCTGAGGTGCCTTGGGATGTTAGAGAGGCCACCAAAGCCATTAATGAGCTTCATATCAGTGATTGAGTTGCTCATAGGGTGAGCAACACCTTTAGGAGGGGGCTAATGATGGGGCCCATCAATAGGTATATTTTGAGGTTCATTTTTCTATCCTCCAACCCTTAAAACTCTCCTTTTCTCACATTAATTCGCATTTTTAGCCATAATATGCTTAGTAGGGAGACTAAAGGGTGTTTTTCATATTCCATGGCCTAATGTGATTAATATGTGGGAAAAATAAAAGCTTTTTTGGAGATATTTACTATGCAGGGGTTTGATGGAGACAACCCGAGAGAATATAGGAGACTTGTCCACCTCATTAACTCTCCAACTCAACTTGAAATCACAAAATATTCACCAATAGCTCATATTCACTAGCAGCTAAGGAACTCCAAGTCCATGTGAAAACCAAGGGGAACCAGATCCACAAATTTTGAGATTTTAGTGGGAATCACTCCACTTTTCAAGGGAGATACCTTCAACTACCTTTTGTATAAATAAACTGGCCAAAAGGTTCATCAAGATTCAAATTTTGTTTCAATTAGGAATAACTACTGAGAGCCTAATTCTTGACATTGTTATTCTCATTTTGCATACGATGTATGTGACTCTTATTTTCCGCTAATGGAAAGTTAACTATTGGTCTACATCTAAGTTTGTTTTGGAGGGTTAAAATCCTTCGGTTTGGGCCCAACCCAAAGATTTTGGTCCCTCTCTTCTATTTCTTCATTGTTCTTGCTCATGTTATTGAAATTATTTTCTTTTTTAAATAGATGTTATATTACAAAACTTGTGGTTTCAAGTTTGCCTATCACCTCTCTTGCGGGAAGAGTGATTGGGAGATCTATAATAACAACCCAAAAATAATTGTTTATGATTTCTTGGAAATTGTTAAGTATTGGATTGCAATCTTTCTACATGTTTAGTTTCTGCAACTTAAAAGTTAGCAACATTGCATGGAAATTGGAATTGTGTTGTAGGTTAGAGTAGATTTCAATAAAATTCAACTCATATTTTCCATGTTAATTTACTTTGTTGTAATAATGATCATTTGATGCATGTGTTTGATTGGTTTGCAGGGATTGTGTTGACCTGCAAGGGTGGAAACATCTTTCTACATCCACCTTATCCACTCCATCTCTCTTCTAGAAATAACTCATTGCTTCGAAGCTCTGCCACTGAGATCACTCTGCTAAGATAGATGGAGGAAACTGTGGGCACAAACTTTGGTGCAAGTTAGACCTTCGAGAGGCACTAGGGTTAACTAAGAGGCTTTGTTGGCTTGATGGGCCCTGACCTAGGTTCAGCGTTATGTAGCCAAGCAAATCCCTACACTACTGGCCCTTTCGGCATCAGCCCGTGGAGCGTGGACCAAAGTCTCACCCAAAGTGGTATGGGGGGATGCAAGAACCAAGTTTCCACACCCAAAGATGGTTGTAATGTTGTTTTTTCTACCTAAATCGCTGCCTTCACACAGATCAATAAGCCTTTAGGGCTTATCGAAGTATTTCCTCTTCCGTCTTTCAAAACCTCTGCGAAGGTATCTAATCGTCTTGCACGCAACCCTAAACAATGATTCAGGAACTTACACGCCTCTATAACTATGTTACTGTACCATTTCCCAAATTATCTTAAGTATTAGTTACTTCACCAGGACATTAAGATTACCCTTGCATAAACATACATTATTACTTGCATTCAAATAAAAGATAGAAATAGATACATTCGTTCATCAATTTTCCATTATAATGTAAACCCATAACTTAACATATCATAATCACATGCAATAATCAGAGATAGAAAATACAGTAATTCCATAATACTTCTCTTTACTTATGATTCAAGTCCCCAGTACAGACTCTATCTGCCCTGTGCACACAGATACAGGGGTCCGCGCACTCAGCTGCAAACTTCCACCCTAGGCCTCTGCGCACTCAGCTTCAGAGCCTCTTCCTATGCTAAGAATCTCGCTCTTAGCTCTCCCAAGACTTACCAATGAATCATGACTTCTTACTATCTCCTCCTTAGATCTTCTAAGACTTTCCTTTTTATACAATCCCATGGTTTGCAGACCATGGGTAGATCTCAAAACCAACACAACTTATCTAAACTAAGGGTGGAAAACTCTTTTAACTTTATACATCTTTCGTGCTCTGCAACCACAAAATGTGGAGACTTTACATTTCTTTACACAAAATCCAGGCCTTCTACCCCAAAACTTGGGTGTTTAACCCAAAATTGACCCCCAGGGGACCCGTTCCCAACAAGCCCCCAACACAAACATGGTGATTCTCCCTTGAGTCACTTGGATTGGGTGGAGATCTTATCGCAAATACCTCCCAGCTCGACCTAGACAACTTCTATCTCGGCGGCACACTGCGTTGTTGCTTGCTTCAGCTCCTCGACCAATTGTTCTGTCACTAACACTGTGCTATGAAACCGGCTCAATAAAAGATAGAAAAGATAGTTTAACGCCTTAGAATTCATCCTCTTTGAAGGGGAAACCTCCTTTACATTACACAAATGAATAATTCTTGGATGATACAAATGAAAAGACCTCCTTTCTATATATAGGAGTCTAAAGGGTCATAATATAATCAGATCTGACATAACAATAATAATGTAAGGGCACAATAATAACAATAGTGGGCTTCTATGGGGCACAATAGTAACAATATGGGCACTACATGGGTACATCAATATAATAAGCGGGTTGTAATAATAACAATAAGGGGTTACACTAGTAGTATAGGGGCCTAACATATCCCTCTCCTTCAAAAAGTGATGTCCTCAATGCTTGAGTAGTTCTTGATGCTTCTGTATAAAATTATTGTCCTCCCATGTCAAATCTTTAGCGGGTAAGTTCTTCCACTTGATGAGATACTCTAAAATTGATTGATTTCGTGGCTGTCGGGTTCTTGTTTCTATGACTGCTCTAGGTTCCAATATGATTTTTCCTTCCACTTCAAGTTTTGGCAATATTGTTTGAATAGGGATCTTCTGCAACTTTTGAATGAGTGGCCATACTTCTTCATCCTTCTTCCATTCATCCCTTGCTTCGTTTATCCAATCTAGATGGATAATAGAAAATAGCACAAAACAATGCTTCCACATCCTCATCCTTTCTTGAGAGTGCATCTACAACAAAATTTTGCTTCCCTTTTCTATAGATGATGTCAAAGTCATAATCCAACATATTTGTGACCCATGTTTTTTGTTCTTCTAAAGATAATAGTTATTCTAAAAAGTACTAAGACTATCATGATACATTTTTACCTTGAAGTGTCTTCCCATTCAGGAAAGTCACCATTTCTTAAGTGCATATAGTATTGCCAACATTTCCTTCTCATAAATAGCTTGCTTGAGATGTAGCAGTAAAAATACCCAATCACTTACATCAAAACATTTATCACTATGATGTTGATCTACCTGTTGTTTCATTCGATTTTGCACCAAAGTGGCATTATCCTTTAAAACTTGGAGAACTTGTTGTTGATGCTCGATGTGATCTTTCGTTGATTGAACCTTTTTCTTCTTGATATGTCATTCTATCTTTAGAGTATGAGGAGTGGTAATTTCTTCCAATCCTTTACAAGATATGGTCAGATTCATTTCTTGATGCTTGATGTGATCTTTCACTTCTTGAACATTTTTCTTCTTGACATGCCCTTCTATCTTGATAGTTTGAGGAGTTGTAATTCTAACCAATGAATTACAAGATATGGTTGGATTCATTTCTTCTTTCTCGATGTGATATTTCACTTCTTGCACCCTTTTCTTCTTGATATGTCCTTCTATCTTGAGAGTTTGAGGAGTGGTAATTCTTTACAATGCTTTACAAGATATGGTTTGATTCATTTCTTCGTTCTCTCGGGTTGGATCCTGGCATATATCCTCTTCTTTTGATGTTTCTTGATCCTCTTCTTCCTCCTCTTCATACTCTATGTAAATAATTTCTTCTCAACACACTTATGACCTTTAGTGCATTTGCTATCACAATTGTAACAAAGCCCTTTTTCTCTTTTTTCTTCCAATTGTTGTGGTGTAACCCTTGTAGGTTGTGCAGGGTTAGGAGAAACAACACCTCCATTTTTATAGTTGTGAGGGGTATACTTCCTTGTTGCCATAATTTTACTTTCCACTATGTAACAAAGCCCTTTTACTCTTTCCAATTGTTGTGTTGTTGCTCTAAAGAAGGTGTTGCTCTTTCTATCCTCATAATGTGTTGTCAATTCTTCTGTAAAAATTGCCCAAGTGATAATTTGTTTACGACGGCAAAGCCATTGATACCATACAAAATGATTCAGATCCAAATATAAAGTTGCAATACATACCTTTTGTTTGTTTTGCACATTATTGAGATCGAAAAATTGCTCCATCTGTAATATCCATGTTGCGGGATCCTTGCCATCAAACTTCCTCATACTGATTTTTGGAATATGGTGGGTCTTCGATCTAAAATTAGAGTCTATGGAATCATGATTAACATTTCTCTTATTCTCATCATGAGTTTCCTTTACTACCCTTTCACCATTAGTGACCATTTCTTGTGGCAACTTATTCATATTTATCTTCAATTCTTCCATCCTATCATTCATGCCATCCATTTTAGCGTCCATGCCATTCATCTTAACTTCCATGCCATCCATCTTAGCTTCTACGCCTTTCTTATGCAATCCATCTTAGCTTATACACCTTTCTTTAAACCATCCATCTTATCTTCTACATCTTTCTTTAAACCATCCATCTTACATTCCGTTACTTTTTGTGCAAGTGACACTTGTTGCACTTGGTCTCGTAATTTTGACATATCATGTTGCATTTCTTCCTCTTCTTCATGAGTCATGCTAGAGCTTTCAGGTTTCTTACTAGGTGTTTTCATTTTCTTTCCTCGGGGCATCAATTACCAATAATAATACTTTACTATGCCCTTTGAATTCCTTCAAACTAATTTTTCAAACCAAGCTTATGCAAAAATTTAAAAAACACTACACACCTTTTTTCACATTGTAGGAGCTTGATATTGAATTTGATGTATCTCTATAATTTCGGATCATTCAGTTCTAAAATTGCGACCAATAGTAGCCCTCCGTGTCCCCTTTCCAATGCCACCAGTCTAATCCAAATTGGATTCTCCAAGAAAGAGTTATGCACAATCTCCCAAGATGACCTGATTATATACCTTTCGAGAAGAACGAACTTGTACGAAGTGCTGCATGTCACTGTTTCAACCTTTGGCACTGAAAATATATGCAAGAAACTACATTCCATCCTCTTTCTATACCTTCTTACAAAATTTCAATCTGATACTCAGAGAGAAAGTTATGACGATGTTCCCCAACTCACCTGTTTGGAATGTAATTCAGGATTCTGCAAAAAGACCAACTTCCTCAAATCATATCTCTGCAAATATAGCGCAAAAAGCTCTGAAATTCAAATCTGAGGTTCAGTGCGATTTCGTCTCAAATGGTTTTTTTTTCTCTTCTGAAACGTCACAGAAAAAAGTTATAGTGAAAATGCCATGATGACCTATTTGGAGCAGCGAAACCCTAAAATCCAAAGCTCTAATACCAAATGTTATGAAAGTAGCTCACAAAAAGATAGAAAAGATAGTTTAACGCCTTAGAATTCAGCCTTTTCAAGGGGGCAACCTCCTTTACATTACACAAATGAATAATTCTTAGATGATACAAATGAAAAGACCTCCTTTCTATATATAGGAGTCTAAGGGGTCATAATATAATCAGATCTGACATAACAATAATAATGTAAGGGCACAATAATAAAAATAATGGGCTTCTATGGGGCACAATAGTAACAATATGGGCACTACATGGGTACATCAATATAATAAGGGGGTCGTGCTAATAACAATAAGGGGTTACACTAGTAGTATAGGAGCCTAACACACTGCGCTAGCAGTCTGAGATTTTGTTGAGTCTCCTGCAGACTAGCCAACTTTCCTTCAATGGTGGTCATGATCTCATAGGCCTCATCTAACCAAGGCTTCAAGCAAGCCTTCAGCACAGCTTCCTTGTGTTGCACCGTGTCTACCTGTTCCTTCAGTGCCTTGGCCTCCTACAACTTCACAAGCCTTTGCATGATGACAATAGTTCACACTATTGCCTTAAATTCATCGTAGCACTGTTGTAATTCCCGTGCTTTTGTCTCCGGCCTTTATACATTGGGGTCCTCTTGCACGCTGGTGAGGACCTCGAGTGACTGCCCAAAAGTGTCGTGCAGTCTGTCACTGCACTCACTACTACTACTGCCTTATCTACCACAACATTTGTGCGCTTCTCCTTGACTTCCGACAGAGTCGAAGGATGGGCCTTCAACTGCAACTCCATGATCTTGAGATTCAACTCCAATTGAACCTTGGCCAACTCTGTGCATGCGTCGCGCACTCCCACAACGAGTTTTCAAACTTTCACATCAACTGGCTCAACCTTGGGGATGTCCAGCTCCAGGACAGTCTAGCATGCTTCATCTACAACCTTAGTGCAGCGCGGGTTCTTATCTGTGAGGTTGGTCACAAGGTTGAGAGCAAAGTCACGCCATACTGCCATTTGAGCATTATTCACCTTTTTCTTGCTGATGACCTACAAAGTGCATTGGTCGCGGGCTAGAAGCTCGGTGATCACACCATCCTGCAAAATATAAAGCACTTCTCTAGGAAGCACTGCCAAATTAAGGCCCACACCCTTGAGGGCATTGATAGCGGCTCTGTCAACATCAATCATCATTGTCAATGTTCCGTCTGGTAGTATTATGGCTCGGGGGGCCATAACGTGAAACATCTTCGCAGCTTCGGAGGTGCCAATGGCCATGCTGGTGGGCACCACATTGTTTTGCATCTGTGAAGCATGGATCTATAGCTCGTGCAGGCCTGTCTAAATAGTGCCCAATGCCTACTTTTTCTTCTGGTCGAACTGTTGCAGTAGTTCCGTGGTGGCATCCTACACGGTATCCCCTATATCATTTAGATCCCCGTCTGTCAGGGTGATCAAATCCAAAGACATCTTACGCACTTTGGACTTCTTCCATGGCCCTATATTTTTTGGACCCCTGGTGCACTTGATACAGAATAGAGTTGTTTCTAGGTCCATTCCTCTATGATCCATATGTTCGGCTGCTTCTTCCTCTATCTCTGGTGAGGGTGATTTCTCTTTGTCAAAGCCGCACTCCTCTCCTTCTTGTCCACCTATCTCCTGCACATTAATGCGCTCGGACTTAGCCTTAGTGTCGGCCTCCTGTCTTCTTTTCACGGCCAACTACTCCATCTTCAGCTTGGCTTCTTCCTTCTTCAGTTGCGCAATGGTCTTGCTAGATCCCATAGTCAAGTCTGAGGTAGTGCGCCATTCTATCACCCAGTTGTCAAGGACCGCTTCGATCGCATCATCTGTCGCCAAGTAGGGAAAATCATACCACTTCTGCTCAAGGTCCTTCCACACCCTTATTGATACGTGGTGGAAATCAGCCTTGAATTTTGTGTACTCCTACAATCTCTCAAAGTTGGTAGGCGACAACCGCGTCTTGCGGTTGATGGCCATGTACACGTTCATCTCTATCAGGGTCCAAAAGATTTTTCTATCCATTACCCATTGAGGATCCTTGGTCACCCATAGCAAAGCATACTTTATGGCCTCTGGTAGGTCCGATGCGAGCGAAGGGAACTAACTATCTTCGGGTAGCTCCCATGCTACCAGCACTATGGATAGCAAGAGCCATGCATAATGAAATGTCTTGCTGAGATCTTGCGCGTCACGACAGTTCACGAGGAGCTCACTGTAGAGGTAGCGCACCCAATTCAATTGAACACCTTCCATGCATTGGGCCTCAAAAGCTATGGCTGGTGCCAACACTTCTTCTGCACGACACTTCCTCATAACCTTCCCTGCCAAGAGTTGTGTGGCTACTTTGACTATTGGGTCACAGATGCTTGAGATGGCGTAGCCGCACGGCTTCTTCACTAACTTGAACTTTTTCTTCATGGACTCTGTGAGGACATGTTTTCCAGTCTTTCCATCAAATTCCATGGCTAGATTTTCCCCTATGTGTGGAAGTTGCATGATCCTATGGATCAGTCTATTAGTGACGGGTATTGCCTCCTATAGCCACAAACACCCATCATGCACCAAGCATAGTAACTACTTGATTACCACCATTGTGTTGGGCATGCGGTTGTAATGTGGCACCCATAGCAAGTTGAGCAGTCCTACTTTATCCACGCCTCTTAGCCACTTCTGCGGCTCCAACGCGATTACGCTAGTGGTTTTGTGGAACATGCGTTTAATGATTTGATCTATTGCTAGGTGAGGAAACTGCTCCATGTCTGCTAAATCCCAGTCTTCTAATTTCAAAAGGGGAACATGCCCCAAGCGTGGTTCTTCAAACACAATCTGGTCTGGTAAGAGGGGTGTATGCAAGGTGACCTTACTCTCGTCAATGTCCTTGGGCACCTTGGTCTTTCCCTTGCGCGAAGGAATGTACTCAGGCAGCTTAGTGATGGGGTTAGACCCCAAAATTTTGACATCTTCTGTTTCCATTGCAACATCCTTATCATCCATTGGGATATCCTCAAACTCCTCTTCTTCTCACTCTAGGTTAATTGTCTTTCCGTTTTCCTGTGTAGTGTGCTTAAACTTCTGGGGGTGCTTCCTGGGAGACACACAGACTAGCTGTGATGGCGCAATCTGCTTGCCCTTCTTGATCTTGGGACCCTTCGTGGTTGGGGTAGGCCTTGGCCTAGGCATCCATGGAGACTTTGGTATTTCCGCTGGTATTTCTGCAGGCGCTCCCTCCGAGGCAGCTCCTTCTGCTTCCATAAGCACCTCTAGGGAAACTCCCTCACTTTTCGTTGCTTCTAAGCTCATAGCTTCAGTGGGTGTCAACATAATGCTACATAATAACTCTTGATTCACCTATGGAAATGTCTCAAACATAGAACTTGCTAGCAAAAGCTCGAAGGTTTCATGATTCATGTGTGCACCTAAGATCTCAACAACTCAATTCTCAAAATGCCAAGTGTTTTTTGTTGGGCAGCCACCTATAATTTATAGGCACTTTCAAATTCAAATCCGACCATTCCCCCAAAATCGGTTCATTAATTCTAGATTGACGGAAGATTTTCAGATATCTAGTCCATAAATTCTGACTTAAATGTGCCCCCCCCCCCCACTCCATATAGCCATTTTTTCATCGTCAAATCATGAACAATGACTTTAACAGTTATTTTTTGGCTACTCTACATAGTTTCATCCTTGGTAGCGCACCCTCCTGTGCGCTTTTGTGGGAATTTCGACATATCTTCATTCCACGCAATTTCCCAATCGCACAACTCTTCGACCCGGGTAGTGTAGTTTATAGTCTCGTGCCTCCTTTTAGCTGCTTGGAGCTAAGACTATGCTTCCCTCATATAGTTACCTAGCTGGATCACCAGTGTATGGCTTCAATCGGCTACCATTCACCTTCCCTAGGAAGGGTTCTCCATGTAGGTTTTAACCCCGTACAGAAATTACCTGCATACGAATTCTAAATCACAGGAAAAATAAAAAATGTGAGAGCATAACACATATACACAGAGATTTCCCACTGGATCTCAAAACCGAGACTACCAGCTTGATTTTTCATTATATTCCTTTCAATGTTACAATACATATTTATACATGCCGAAGCATCCAATACCATGGAACGAAAAAACCATTGCGTCCAAAACCATATGGAACAAAAACCATAGGTAGGTTGGCCCACCTATATAGGGTCCAAAAACAATTTTCTCGGGGAGCTGCCCCGAACCCCGTAGAGGGAGCTACCCGCCCCCTCAAACCCCTCGGACAGGGGGGCTACCGCCCCCCTTGTGACCCCCCGTTGTGCAATCGGCGCAACTAATGGGGGGCTCCGCCCCCTCTAACCCCCGGTTTACTACGTAGGTTACTCGTGGAAAGAATATAACACAACCAAACACTCCATTCAATTTGACCAACTGGACTACTCCACCATTGGTAATCTCCTTGATGACATATGGTCCTAGCCATTGCATCTTGAATTTCCCTGGAAATTTATCAAATTTACCATCATATAACAAGACCAAATCATTTAGCTTGAAGGTGCGCAGTTTGATGTGTCGATCGTGTCATGCCTTTTCATGCTCCTTTTGAACTTGTTGATGAAATCCAACTAGAAATCGGTCCTCCTCAAGCTCTACTAGTTTCACGAGCCTCTCTTCCAGGGCTCCATAGTCCTCCATTCTTGTGAGTTCCACTATGCATAGACTAGGTACAATGTATTCCATTGGCATCACACCTTCTACACCATACACGAGTCTGAGAGGTGTTTTCCCAATCAACTTCTTGCAAGTCGTTCTATAGGCCCATAGCACTACTGGTATGTGCACATCCCAGTCACTTCTTAGAGCATTGTAGACCTTCATTAGTGCATTCTCCAGTATTTTATTAAATGCTTCCACTGTCCCATTAGCCTGCGGGTGATAACGCATGCTCTTCTGATGATACAACTGAAATTCTTCTATCAATGCACTTATTGTTTCATTGAGAAAGTGAATACCGCGATCACTCATCAAGATCTTTGAATAGCCAAATCTTGTCAATACGTATTCAAAAAGAAACTTTGATGTTTTCATGCATGTACAGTCCTTCACAGGCTGCGCCTCACCCACCTAGTTAAGTACCAGTCATGGTGTTGATGTACTGCGCACCTGTCTTCTTTCTCGGAGGTTGAATTGGGCCCACAAAGTCGATCACCCATTTCTCAAATGGTTGTAATGTCACCTGTGACATCAAAGGAAGTTCATCCCTCTGTGATGGCCTGCCAGTCCTTTCACACGTGTCACAGGCCCTACAATATTCTTTTGCATCCTTATGCAAAGTTGGCCACCACAACCCAGCACACAGAACCTTTTGCGCTGTTTCTTTTCCTGCATAATGTCCTCCTGCAACTCTTCCATGAGCCTTCGCAAGAATGTTGCTTCACTCAAAGTCAAGTACATAACGTCGCAATATTTCATCAAACCCCATTTTATACAAGTGCCTTGCAATTGCAGAGAAGTCTGCTACGCACACTACTAACTCCTTATGCAGGCTTGTATACCCTTCTAGGGTAGTTCCTGTCGTCATGAAATCTATAATATCTTCAAAGTGATTGTCTGCAATGCAAAGAGTTGTGCGTCAGAAAACCCTTCCTCTACATTAGTAGTTTCCTCTCCCATTTCAATGAGGGATAGATGATCAAGTCCCACATTCAGTTGTCCTAGCTTCAGAATAACTTCAAATTCATACTCCTAGAACAACAACAACCACCTGGAAATCTTCCCCCCCAACTATTACACAGCATTTTGTCACTGTCCCTATACTCCCCATTCCTTGGTCCTGAGGACTTCTACAGTGAAACCCACATGCTTTTCCATCATGAAGAAACTCCCATTATGTCCCTCTTCATGAACAAATTATTTCCCTTTTGCACCATTTTCCTTGAAAGTTTTGTTTTGCCCAATTTACAAGACTGGTGCTAATGACCTTTCTCTCCTCTGCACTAATGTGAAAATATTAGCACTATTCATCGTTCCCATCGATGAGACTGAGCTCTATTCCAGTTGCGTCGGTCTTGTTATGGAAAGTTTTTTAAATTAAAGCCGAAGCTTCCAGCTCTAGAAATTTTGTAAATAAAGTCTGGTAAATGGTTTGGCCGGATGGGTTCAAGGATGACAATTTGGGCTCCTTTCCCCTATAATGATGGAAATACCTCAAGGGATAAGTCTTTCTCCCATGAGAAGAGGATCCATCTCCCATCCATATTTCCTATATAAACCTCCCTTCTTCCCAAGCACAAGCTAGTTAGAGTGTTGGCTGAGTGTGAGTATACTATTTTGATTAGACAAGTAAGCTATTACTAGTTGTAGCTATCTAGTTGTGTGAGGGAGAAGTGTGTTTGGTTTGGAGTGAAGTCTAAAGGGAAGAACCTTTAAACTATTTTTATATTAAGCCATGATGGAATTCTAGCAAAAGTGTGTGGGAATCTGGTCTTGTCAGAGGAATATTGCGACGTCAAGATGAATGGTTGTAATCTCTCTTTGATATTAATATATGCAACTATTGATTGATTTCCTACATTTTTTGTAATATTACATATTCGTGTCTTGAAGCTTCTTGACTCATCAAGTAGGTTGAATTGCAATTTTTCTATTATTATGTTTGTGTGTTGTTGTTGTTTACTTGTTTCAGGAGCTTGAAGAAGGAAGCGAGAGATTGCTAGAGCGAGCAAGCAAGGACACTATCAAGCAGGATAAGCGACCAAGAGGTAGGCCCTCTTGATCGATTCTAACCTAAGGAAATCTTCCATAGAATGTACCTATTGTGGCTAGACCCATTATCGGGCTGGAGGAATTTGTTTGTGTCTGCGCTTATAATTTTACTTCACCACAAACTGGCAACTCCATTGGGAAGATCCCATCTTTTGTTTGTTTTGGATTTCATGATTTCGTGATAACTTTGCTAGTTTCACATTTTCCCTTTGGTTCTGTCTCTTTTCTCCTGTTTACTAGCCTAAGTCTAAAATTCATAGTAGCGAATCTAGTCCCTGTTTTGATTTTTTTTCCTTAGTTCCCTTGGACAGGGCGTTTAATTAGCTAACGGTCATGCCGACTAGAGCGAATTACAGAGGAACAATCGGGTTGACCCGAATTTGGTGCTTGTTGCTAGTTAGGCAGTCGTGCCAATCCCTATAAGTGAAGATTAGTGCTAGACCCTAATCTTGGCTAGTGTGTTCTTCTCTTGTGTTTTGACCTCATGATCCCTTTTGACTGTTTTCTCCCTGATTAGGAAGCTACTTTTCATTTGGTTTTTCTTGCTTTTTAGCTTGTCATCTTGTTGTTTGATTTATCGAGTCATTGAATGGCTAGCGACACTAGGGCATCTAGCTAGTCGCCCATTGAGCAGCTTGTGGACTCATCAAGTCCAGTTGTGGGTGTGTTTGCTCCTTGCATTTGTTTCTGGTCCCTCTTACAACTTTGACCCCTTTTTGCACAAGTTTGAAAAAGTTTTGTTTACTAGTTTGAACGTCTTTTTCCAACATAGATTACATTATCGGTCTTGTGTTTGGTAAAGTCGGTGTTTCATTGATCTGAATGAACTTCTCTTTTCATGTTGGCATCTACTTGAAGACCTCATAGTCTCAAAAAAAAATTCATTGAAAGTTTGTATGCGAAAAGTTTGTTTTGTTATTTCATGAAAAAATATGAAATTCTACCTTGTTGCATCATTATGAATTGCATCTCTTAAAAACTAGGATTGCATCAGCATTTGCAAAAGGAAGAAAAAAATTTTCATTTCAAAAGAGCTGATAGATAACTGCTTGTCAGGAAATTAGGAATTGGAATGCATTTTTCATTAGTTTTTTTTTTTAAATAGTGAAGTAGTGAAAGATCATTTAGTTTTTAGTTGCTTGATTGTTTGCATTTGATTGAGTATTTTCTATCCTCTCTGGTGTAGGCATTTCATTGAATTGAAAGGGTCTTGTCCCATTTAGTTGCATTTTAGGTTTGTTGAGCAGCATTTCTAAGACCTGAAAACTGAAACTTAACTGAAGATCAACTCTAAAATGAATTCAATTAACCTAAGGTGCATTTGACATTAACGATCATATCTAGAAGCTCTAAGCTAGAGACATGTTCTGACGTTTGTAAACCTAGCAGTTGTCATTAGCTTCGGCATTAGATAGCGCTAGCACAAATTTGTTCTCCCCATACCGTCAAGTATATAATGGGAGACCCCACTAGGCTGCAACCCTTTTATCCTTAGGAAGCCGAGTCGGCCGCCTTGCAAGCGTAATACACCGACAACATTCGAGGAGATTGCCTGTTCATACTTCTTGGTTCACCAGGAGGTATTCTATAGTTCACAGTTGCCTGGTAATCCTATTTACCTAGATCATCCAGAGTAGTCATTTGATATTTTTTACTCATTAAACTTAAAATATCATTCGAGCACTTGTCCTTTCGAGCTTGTTTCCAATCGAAAGTGATAGAGTCATCTTTGTTTCTTTCTCGACTCTTTAAAAATGAAATAACATCAATATTTTATGCATCTTAATAATTGATTGCCCATGATCCAAGACATCTTATTATTCTTTTTGACCAAATCATGAGTACCCTTAAAAGAAAATTTTTAAAGCCTTGAAGTTACTTGTTCTATCGACTAAGACAAGGTCATCATGGCTGAACCATCTGGTTCACCCAATTCCTATTCCTATCCTTCATCTGAAATATTGTCTGAGGAGATGTTTCCTGAGTTATCAGAGTCACTTGAGGACCAAAATGTTGAACTCGTAATTGTTTTGAGTGTTCAACCATTGTCATCTCATCCTCCTCCTACTTTCAATTCAGGGTCATCTATTGATCTTGGCTCGGAATCTCTGGATAATCCCATTCGAACTCCAGAGAACTCACTGACCACTGATGGTTAGCTTGGACTGGTTATCTATCCTCTAAACACTCTATTTGATGTTGTTGAGATATCACTGCAACATCCTTACAGTTCGTACGACCAACTAGGTGTTCCTTTGAAACAATCCCCCATTACATGTTCGGTCATTCGTCGTCATCTGTTTTTAGACATGGAACCCGAAGGTGATGCTCCAGTCACTTCTCCAGATGAGTCTAAAGTTTCTACTCCACATACTGTTGAGGGAGAAGAATTGTAGTCATAGTTTCTGCCTGAGGGATTCCCTTATTCAGAAGGTATTCTCGCTAGTTTTCCACCCAGCTATGTGTCTTTAGGACACTTAGTTTCAGGCACACCTAGTGCCTCATCACTCTACCATAATTATGTTGGGGCATTAGGCATCAGGCCTACGTCAGGTCCGTTTGTCACGAACACAACTTCCCAACCAGTTGTTACTTCATTCCTGATGCAACCCACCATCCTGAACACTCTTGTATCATCGATCCCAGTTACACGTCAGTCAGAACCAATGGTTTCAAAGATTGTCTCTACCAGTTCTTCTGTCCCATTACTTAGTGGCCAGATTGTGCCACCGCTTGGGCGCAAGAACTTGAATGTCTCGATGGTGTCAAGTGCCACCAATGTGAGTGGCTCACAAGCTCACATGCTTGGTATAAACCAACCCTATTCTAGTATTATTTACAACCCTGATGACCCTAATAGATCAAGAAATGTCCAGTACCAACAGTGTTAGAATCCTGGTGGTTTATCTAGATCGAGTAATGTTCAGTATCAGTAGCCCTATGGGGCTCAAGTCTAGTACCAAAATCCTTATGTTCCATATGGTTCTCAAGGATTGGTTAATTAACCTTACACCCTCCAACCTAGGCAATACATCTAACCTGGCTATGGCTAGATTTAGTTCGATAATTTCCCGAGCACTGTTCAAGTACCCTTGCAACAAAAAGGACAGCCTTTGTAACAACCAGGCTAGCCTTTGCTACCGCAAGGGCAACCTTTGTTGCAGCAAGGGCTTTTCGTGCAATAGCAAGGGTAGATTATCCCACAGCAAGGTCACCTGCAACAACCGCAAGGTCAGTCATTTCAATAGTTGCATCAAGCCATGCAACAACAGATGTAATATGCTCTACATACCTCTCAACCCATACCCTAGCAAAGCCAACCCTTGCAGCTCTAGGGACAAATTTTGCAACTGCAAAGTTAGCCCCTACAACGGCAAAACCAACCCAGGCAGTGGCAACCCTTGTATAGATATCAACAAGGTCAACCCTTGTAGGGATAGGGTCAAGGTCAAATCCTACATCAACAGGTGCATAATACTCTTATCCAGGGTCAACATGCTCAAAATCCTGCCAGCCAAGGGCACCAGGTACAAAACCCCTATGTTCAAGGGCAAAAAGTGTATCAACCTTATGCCCAAGGATTGTAGGTCTAGAACCCTCGTGTTCAGGGACAACAAGCCCAAAATCTCTGTGTTCCAGGACAACAGGTCCCATACCCATATGTCTAAGGTCAATAGGCTCAGTAGCCTTTTAACCCATACATTATCTATCACCAACCTGTGCATGGACAATTTCAAGGTATTCAAGGTTCGAATCCTCCCTATGGTCAAGGTAATCTGCAATGGGGGCAACCTCAAATGCCATATGGCCAAAATCCCCCATTGTGGGGTCAAAATCCTTAGCAGCAGGGATGGGCGCCTCCTTATGGGCCTACCTATTGATCTCCCATGCCTTTTAACACTCAATTACCTTTCTTGGCTACACTCGAGTTGCCGAATGCATCATGTCTTATGAATGATCTGATCCTTCATTCACTATACTGGGCTCGCCATCCAAGATACCAAGAGATTTCCCAAATTTCGATGGAAAAGCTAAAGAAGATCCTCAAACCCATGTGATGACATATCACCTCTAGTGCTCATCGAACTCATACGTGGACGATTCCATTCATCTTCGTATTTTCCAATGAACCCTCATGGGTGCTGCAACGAAATGGTCATCGAGCTACCTCGAAGTACTTTCCATGACTTCAGTTCATTAGCCATGGATTTCCTCACACATTTTTAGTTGTCGGTTTGTTATGAAACTGGCACCTATTTTCTCACGTCGCTTAAGCAAGACACTGTGACGCACATATCTGATCATTTTCATGAATGGAGACATAGACGTCGCCTGACCAAGTTTGAGATAGCTAATCAATTGTTCATTAAATGGTTTACCAAACCATTCATAGTCCCAATTGCTCGTGATATAGCTATGGTTGGATGTGTCACCAAAGAGCAAGCCATTTCCTATGCCCAGTACTTGGTTCTGGTTTACTCTCAGTCTGGAAACTTCTACGAATTTTTACCTAATGCTCTACAGCCATCATCTGATCCCGCAACATCAAAGTCACCAGCTATTCCTCCCGTTGATGGAGTTATTGGTTCAGTATCCCAAACCCCTGCTAAAACTTCTTCCAAACATAAATTGGTCTTAAATGCTACTCCTAATATTTCATCTCAAAATCCATCAGGCCCTGGTAAAACCTCAAAGGTCCACACTGTCTAGTCTACCACAGCGGAAAAATCCTCGACAGGCAAAAAGAAAGGAAAAGGCAAAGCTAAATCTAATGCCCCGAAACAAGGTCCTCCCAAATTGTCTATTAACGAATCTTCACAATGGAAACCTAAGTATCCCTGCCTCCTTTGCGAGGAGGATCACTATACTAAGGATTGTCCACACCGATCCGAAGTTAGTCACTTGCTCAAAGGGACCCCTACTGTCCTTAAAGAGCCATTTCCATCTCAACAGACTCAAATGGTAGACCAACCCCGATCTGCTTCCTCTGGATTTCAAGTGTTCATGATGAGTTCACCCATTAATGTGGCTACCTGATCGAAAGATTATCAAACTCTAGCTCTGACAGCTGGGAAAGAAAAAGAAGTTGCACCTTCTTCTTCTACCTCGAGTTCTGGCCCTCTACAAATCAAGTGCCCTAACCCTGATTCTGCTACATAGCCACCCTCTCGAGGTGTGCTGCGGAAATCCTCATATAACCCCAACGCTCGAGCCGCTCAGCACTATAATATTGTTGAGGATTTGGCCCAGGCCCCGTTAGCCATGTTGGCTCTCGAGGTACTCCAAAGCTGCCCATCGCAGCGGAAATATTTACTGTCGGCTATCGAGGGCATCGATCCCACCAATTCTAATTTGATCTATTTTTATCTGGAGAACCATGTTCCATGGCTCCCTTATCAGATTGCCTTTCTTATTCAGGTAATCATTAACTAGAAGACCATCCATCGCACTGTCATAGATGAAGGTGCTTCCACCTCCATCATGTCAACTACAAGTTGGAAGGCTATTGGTTCCCCTGCACTGAACCAATCTCTGAACACTTTGGAATCTTTCGATGGGTGTGATTCACGACCCTTCAGTGTGTTACCTAACCTTGCCATCACCCTAGAAGGAAAGACAGTGCAAGTCAAATTAGAGATTGATGATGCCAATCTCAATTATAATCTTCTACTCAACCAAAGTTGGACTCATGCCATGCATGCTGTGGCCTCCTCTTTGCTTCATGTGATCTATTTTCCCCATCAAGGGAAGATTTTCCCCGTCGATTAGTTGCCTTTCTTTGCCTCTTCCTCCTCAGGTGACAACGTTCCATAGGTCAAGCACTCTAGTGCTCCCTACGAGAGTGTGGGGGTAAGTGTCTTCAAAGATTCTACCTTAATGGGAATTTTTCCACTCCCACCTCCTCATGTTTCCTCTGTCAACATGGTCTCGGTCAAATCTGATCTCTGGGTCATACATGCACTAGATCTTGTTGATGCTTGGGGTGAGGTCATGCTTCTTAGTCCCGCCGAAGTCAATTACGTGGAAATTGTTTCGGCTTTGACTCTGCATCCTCTGATTCTCATATGCCAAAGACCCCTCTCGATATGTATTCTCATCCCCCTTGGCTTGGCACTTTGGAATCATCTGATACCTTAGCCGAGACCTTCCTCGCCGATGAAGGTATTATGGAAGTCATGTCTCTCGAGGAACCGCCATGGAGTGATACCCATCATTGCTCCTCGTTCCTGCCCTGCTCAACAGTCATGTCTACCGCTTTCGAAGAGTCCTCTTCTCCATTTCTGCCACCGACTATTACTCATGAAGTATGGTCGGAAGAAAATTTGGGTAATATTACCCAAATGATATCGATTGACATTTCTATCAAACTCGGTGTCGTTGAACACGTTGATATTGGGGTATCTTGTTGATGAGATCAAGACATATACTCATTTATTTCAGGAATTCCATGATGTGTTTGCATGGTCTTACAAGGAAATATCTAGCATCAATCCTAGTGGTGAGCCCCAGTATTGCAGCAATAATGCTACAACTCCTGGAACTCCCTTCTTTAATTTTATCAACCCGGTTGTTTGTAACAAACTTGGAAGCGACGGTGTTGTATGCACAAGTACTAGCTCTTGCCACAGTTGTCACTTGGTTAGCTGGCACAGGTCCGCTAGGAGCTTAAGCCAACTTCTATGAGCTCTTAGAAGAAGCTTTTTAACTGATGGATGAAAGCTAACTCAAAGGAAGCTAATCTACTTGCGGAAAGAAACTGAAAGCCAAAAAGAAATGCAAACCCTAGCAAACCCTAATTCTACCAGCTAGTCCTACTGATACAAGAACGAAGATGCAAGCTACTGAATGAGATGCTATTAACTTCTAAGAAGATGAAATGCATGTATCTAAGCTATGTCTACAGCATAATCTGAAAGAACCATCTTTTTGTATTTTTGAATAAGTTGTTAGAATTATCATGCATGTGCTTTTAATGTCTTTGACTGTGCAGAGGTGGATCGGTGAGAGGAAATGCTTGGAAGAGGTTAGGAAGGTTCAGAGAGGGCCTAAGGGGTCCCTAACACCCTTCCAGAGAGTTTCACAAAGTTTGGCTATCAAGAAACCTCATTTGTGAGCTTCTACAGGAAGTCTACAGGGGTTCTACAGGATGTTCAGAAATGGGATTTTGGAGCATGGATGGATGGAAAAAGGTGGAGGAATGAGTATGGAGGTGAAATACAGGTGTAGGGGAGTTCAAGACTTGGAGGATGGAGTTGAGGAGTGGCATAGATGGTTATATTTGTTCAAGGATGGATGAAACAATGTTGCACAAGACAATGAGAATCATGGAAAAGTAAGCGAATGAGGCAAATGCAAGGTAAGGGTTCTAAGTGAAGGATGAAACAGGTAGGTTGGATGGAGTATGTGCAGGTAAGGAAGGGTAATAGGTACTCTGCAAGTGGATTTTCAAACTGAACAAACAAACGCTTATAAAACCTATGACCTAGTTACTTTACTCTATTCTAACCTAAGTAATAGCAAAAGGAAATGAACAGCAGTTTATTCGAAATGAAATGCGTGAAATAACTTATGAAACTAAGCAATCATCAACTGAAGCATTTAAACACTACTAATATCAGCATCTACAAAAGAGGATTCCAACACTAAGAATTGCATGACAAAGAAAAATAGTGTTTTTGTTGGCAGCAATGTCACCTTTGTCCCAGCTCACGATCCCACTAAGGGAGAGGTGAGATAAGAGGTGCTTGATGGCCTTTTTCTGGAGATATTCCGTGTTACTAATCTATCAACTAAATCTGAACATGAAAAGATACTTTAACCATAAAAAGCAACCTAAATAACAAACCAAGATTTAAATCTAAATAACAGATTTTATTCTAAGAATGCAGCAAAGACACATGAAAGTAAACAAAGGAGGTATTGGGCACTTGAGATGGGCCCAACCCCAAGAGTTACAGCCTTCTAAGAGAGATTTAGAGCTGGTGAAAAGCTGGATTCATCTTTATTGAGCAAGAAAAGAAGAGTTACATCAAGAACTGTCCACAAGAGAAAGCTTGAAAAGGTGCTGAAATGCAAAGCTAATCTACTAACTAAAATCGAACTACAAACTAGCTAACTTCCACCTACAAAGTGACTAACTACTGGCTAACCAAAATGAGGCCCTAAGCCTTCTTATTTATACAAATTGAGGACCCCAATAGTCCTCCTAAACTTTAGGGACTCGGCTGCCCAAAACTTGCAATTAACAGCAGTCCTACTTGACTTGCTCGGTTGCCCTTGTGATAATCGATTTGGTGGCCCTTGAACTCCGAGCTGATGGTGGAGAATTCGAGGTAAGGGCCCATAAATGAATGGGACACATTCCTAAAAATCCTCTCCCTTTTTCTTCCACGAATTTGGCTGCCAAGTGCTCATTAAAACGTTTGATTTTGTCTCAAAATTGACCAAAACACTGCACAAAGTACCCATTAGACTTGTTGGCATAATGACTAACCCAATTCACTCTATTAGCATAAATATAATAAAAAACATGCAATAAACTAATGAGAATGGTGGATTAAGTCGAATTAGGAGGCTGAATGAGCCCATATAATTATCCATTTTTGGGGCTCATCACCTAGTATTGTGGTGCACGAAATACCAACGTTTCCACACACGAAGCCCGTTTTCCAACGGCTTCGCCTAGTGCACCCTAGGAAGGCTGCTACTATTAAGGGTGATGTTGAAAAGCTTCTCAAAGCTGGGTTTATCTATCCCGTCCCCCTAACAGACTGGTTGTGCAATATTATCCTGGTGACTAAAAAATAAGGCATGGTCCGCGTTTGCGTGGATTATCAAGATCTTAATTGTGCCTATCCTAAGGACAACTATCCTACTCCCTTCATTGATCAAATAATTGATGAATGTGCTGGGAGTGATATATTTTCCTTTATGGATGATTTTTCTAGTTATAACCAGATCAATATCGCACCGGCCGACCAAGCAAAGATAGCCTTTATCTACCTATGGGGTACATTCGCATACAAGAAGCTCCCTTTCGGCCTCAAAAATGTTGGAGCCACATTTCAACAAGCAATGTCCTATGTGTTTCATGATATTTGCAACATTGTCTAGCCTTACTTGGATGACCTTCCTTCCCATTCTTGTAATCACCAAGATCACCCAAACCATCTTCGACAGATTTTTCTACACTGCAGACACTATAACATTCTGTTAAATCCACACAAATGTGTTTTCTATGTGGAATCAGGACGACTCCTTGGCTTCATCGTTTCCAAGGATGGAATTCGCTTGGATCCACCAAAATTCGAGGCCATTGTAAATTTACCCCTTCTATCTTCACTGCATCAACTCCAAAGCCTGCAAGGAAAGGCCAATTTTCTCCGTCGTTTTATACCCAACCATGTTGGGCTAGCTATAGGATTTACTCAATCGCTCAAACAAGGAACACTCTTTGCATGGGATGAGGTAGCCCCTAAAAATTTTTGATGATCTTAAGGTCGTCCTCATAAATTCTCCTCTGGTGCATCCACCAGACTATTATTGAGATTACTTCCTTTACCTAGCCATAGCCCCTAGCACCATCACTATGGTGTTGGTTCAAGACGACGACGAAGGTGCGAACATGTGATCTACTACCTTAGTCAAAATCTCCTCGACATTGAAATGCATTATGCACATGTCGAGAAGTTGGCTTTGGATACCGTTCAGGCTGTTCAACATTTTCGACACTATATTCTTTACGTACAACTATAATGATTTCTGAATTTAACCCTATGACCTTTATCCTGACTCGTCAGTTTGTGGGGGGAAAGTATTCTAAATGGATTTTTATCCTACAAGAATTTGATTTGATCTTCACTACGACCAAATCTCGGAAGTCACTTGTTTTTGTTGAATTGATTTGTTCACTTACCTCCAAAGCTCTCCCTGTTGGTGTGGATGAAAAACTTCCAAATGAGACACTTTTCCTAATTAACACCCTTGATCCATGGTATGGTGATATCATCATGTATCTCCAAACCTCCATGTTCCAGACCGTGTTGACCAAGGATGATCGTCGAAGGATTCGGCATCATTCCCAACCCTATTATTAGCGATACTTTATACCATGTCGACATCGATTCTGTTCTTCGTCGATGCCTCACAATCAAGGAAGCTGAAAGAGCTCTCAATGATTACCACTCTAGGGCATATGATGGTCATATGTTTGGCTACACTACAGCTTAGAAAATCCTTCGCGTTGTTTATTTTTGGTCGTCTATCTTCAAATACTACATTCTTGTTGTCCGCAAGTGTCACGAATGCCAAATTTACCAATGCAAGATGCGCACCCCACCTGCTCACCTACACCGTATCATTACCATTGGTCCCTTTTCCAAATGGGGCATTAATTATATCACATATAACCCTCGTTCGGCTAGGGGGCATGGTTATATTATCGTCGTTGTGGATTATTTCACCAAATGGGCCGAAGCGATGCCTACATATTTTGCAGATGGTAAGACGGTGGCTCAATTCCTTTTTAACCATGTTATTTCCAAGTTTAGTGTACACCAAGCCATGGTCACAGACCATGGCTCCCATTTCAAAGATTACATGATGGCAAAACTGACATCTACTTGGGTTTGCGCCATAATGGCTCAACCCCATATTACCCTCAGGCCAATGGCCAAGTTGAAGTCGTGAACAAGGTTTTGGTCACCATGCTTCAGCATACTATTGGGATGCACAAGTCAAATTGGTAACTCATGCTTTTTTCAGCTCTGTGGGCATAACAAACTTCAACCAAAGATCCAACCGGTTTCACACCATTCCAGTTGGTCTATGGTTTGGAAGCAACATTGCCAATCGAATGTGAGATTCCTTCACTCAAGTTAGCTATTGAACTCCTCCCCAAAACATCACCTTAAGTGGGATGCCTCTTATATTTAGAACAACTGGATGAGACTCACCATCTCACTGCCTGGGTCATTGAAGCACAAAAGAAATGGGTCAAATCCCATTTCGATCAGTCGGTCTCCCCTCGCGCTTTCTCTGAGGGTGATTTGGTCCTGCTATATGACCAAGCTAATGATAAGCTGGGGGCAAGCAAGTTCAAACCTATGTGACATGGGCCCTATATTGTAAAATGTGTTTTGCAAAAAGGAGCCTATGAGCTTATTGATTATGAAGGAAATCCTCTTGATAAGCCCTGAAACGGGCTTTGCCTCAAAAAGTACTATGCGTAGGTCATCTTGCATGGTTACTTATGTACAGTATTGTGTGATTCATTTTTGTACAGTGTGGTTTTGTGTGATAGTTTTCGAACAACTTTCCTATTTACTATGCTTTTTTGGCTTTTTAGATGTTCGCAACTCCTCACATTGGTTTCACCGATGGTGCCTTTCGAAGTACCCAAAACCTATCATCTATGGCATGGGCTATTTACAACCCTAACGATGAGTTGATTTTCCTTCAAGGTATCTACCTAGGTCAGATAACCAACAACATTGTTGAATACAGTGCGGTCATTGAACTGTTATTAGAAACCATCACCATGGGCATCAGGGAATTGGTTGTCAACTTGGATTCACAACTTGTCATCCTTCAACTCAACAAGCAATATTTCCTCAAGAACCCTCAAACATTATGAATGTATCTTCGTATCCGTTTATTGGAAATACATTTTGATTATATTACATATCATTATATTCCTAGATGCATGAATACATTGATAGATGCATTAGCTAATTACATGTTGGATAGACATTTACGAAACATGTAAAAGATAACATTTGTACCATAATAGATAGGAAAATACAATATATATATATATATATTATATATATATATATTAATATATATATATATATATATATATATATATATATATATATATATCTGTGTGTGTGTGTGAATGTTTGATACATCAGAACACAAAAAAAAACAATATGTGTGTTTGTAATAACATCGATGGCTCACAAGTCTCATACATCTGTGGCACGCAGACCTTAAAAAATATGTAAGTACTGGACCTAGGAACTACTCAACATGGTGGTCATGATAGCACAAAACAACACATGTGACATGACCCAGTAATCAGCGAATCCGATCTGAGACTCCCACAGTGTGCCTCTGGTACCGCTGAGGCATGTCTCCTATCCGAGCATACTTCGAGATACCATGAGTCAATCCCTCGAGGTTCCTCACGACCTCCTCCTCGTTATCGCTCCCTTCTTGATAAGAGGTGACAACATCAATGGGATGGGGGACGCGCTTGGCTATCAGGGACATCCTGGCTGGCTACTCTGGTCCAACATCTGCATAGACAAAAGAAATGCTATAAGCATGCATATATCAAAAAACAATTAAAAAACATCAAAATAAAAAAATTTGATTGGTACCTTTGTCATCAAAGTCCTCTCCATCTGGTAAGGGCATATCTGGGTCTCCATGGAAATTAGTGTTGTTGTACGGCCAGTCCTCCATAACAATCTTCTTTCATCGTAGCCATGAGAAGAATGTCGGTCGGTATGACATATGCTGACCCCCAGTGATCCTGGGCATAAAATGACTCCAACGAGCCGTCCATGGATTGCGTGGCATAGGGCGATCAACCTCAGTTAACTGATACTGGAACAGTGGTACTCGTTCCAGGAAAAAGGTCACAAGTACTAATCCGAAGCCAAATTGCTTCAGATTCCCCACCTTGGGCTTGGAAAACTAGTGCTTGATGTTCATCTTCATGGCCTCTACTTAGTTGAAGACCGTAGGAGCTGTGCAGTCAATAGCGTAAAGGAACTTCGACTTGTTAGTCTCATGTTCTACTTGGGACCCCGCCACTCTATTGATAGTCAACAGAAGCACCCTTGGCATCAAATCCCACACATTGGAAATCTCTATCTTCCCACTCTTGGATTTTAGGGCCTCAGGGCAATGTTCGGCAAGCAGAGAAGATATACTTGCCCCGATCGAACGTGACCCATACAAGTTCATTGGCTCACCTCTATGAGATAGTCCAATGATGAAGTAGATATCTGAAGTTGTCAACTCTAGCTCCTGGTCCCAAATGACAAAAATCTCGCGATTGAAGTCCCAATGGCTTATCAAGTATTGAAGCAGTTCAGGCTGGGCCCGCATCCCTGGTGTAAGGAAAAATTTGAGGAGGCCGCAAGCCCTCAAAGCCTCCAGGAAATTTGGATCATTCAATGCCTAGGTGTCAACATCTTCATGTTCTCTTTCTTTCCAATCCACCACTTTCAGCAATTTCTCTCCTGCAAAAGCCATTTATTTACATCAATGATCAATTTTGACACTTAAAATTCAATTTTTAACAGTTAGTTTTTTAGGAAAGATAAGTTTTCCCTATCTACGGCATCGACACACCTATTTTAGAAACATTTACATGGGTCAATGTGGATGGTTATGCAAATAACCCTCGGCTAGTGCGATCCCGTGCTTGGAAATCGCGCCGACTAAGGGCGAAACGTTTCTCAAAAACCTCCCTAAAAATCCTAAAAAAGGTTTAAAAACATAAATGAATGGCATGAAAATGGAGCTCAGGGCTTTGGATGTTACCTGGAACTGACGGCTTGTCAATTGATCTCCCGTAATCTGCTCCGAAAAAACTAGGGCAAAAGTCGATAAAAAGTCTTCACTGCAAAGCTAAAATGGTAAATGGTAAAAATATATTTACTTTTCCCCTTTCTATTCATTTTTTCATGAAAATATCAGGTTTTGTAAATATTTTTGACCTATTTTGCCTCAAGGACTCGATAATACACTTTGCCTTGTTTGTGCAACGACATGTGATGGATATTCGATGATGGCAATGATTCACATTTTAGCTCTTTTCTTGACTCCTTACACTCATATGAAAAGATTTCCGAGTATTTTTCCCTTTTTGACTCGTTAAAGAGAATAAAAATGGGTGGGTTCACTTTCAGCTCTTTTCTGACCCTTTAAAAGCAAAAATATGGCTGAGCCCTTGTCGTTTCAAACTTGTTATTGCATGTGAAACGTCGTGCACCCAGTATAAGTTTACCCCTTTTCGGACTGGGAGGCACTATTTACAAGAAAGGTACTCCTTGACTAAAATGGTCAAGTGGTTCTCTAAAGTTTTGTTTTCTACCTTTTCGGGCTCGAGAGACACAAACATATGAAAAGGGACCATGTGGAGTTTTCTTTTACGTGTCTTTTTAAAACTCTCTAAACATGAAAAATATACCAAGTTACACCTTTGTCAGACTCATTAAACTATTAAACAACATTAGATTTGTTGCCATGACGGACATAATATTTTCCTTCCTAGGGCTTGTTAAACCTATTAGGTCACATTCGTCTGAAGGATGAACTTACAGTTCAAGCATATGCTATCCCCTTCAAGCTTGCGATTAAAAAATAATTAGGGTACTCGCCAGAAATGGTGAGTGAAAATTGGAAATCTATCGAGTCGTGTCAGTAGCTTACTCTTGAACATGACACTCTTTTCTTCGTGTTGGGTTAGGACATCCTTCTTAGTATTATTTACCTTCCTGGGTTTGGGCCGTTCATTTTTTCCTTCCATCTGATCTCTACTATGTCACCATGACCACCGATCCCATGGATCCAAAAGCTACCAAACTTCCAGTTGTGTCACCGATATGTTCAAGAGTTGTCCTTCTGTAGTTACACTTACCTCTATTTCTCTGTATCATCCAAAATCATTTTTCATTCCTCTCATCTTGCATCGATGATGTGGGTTTCATTATGGCCCTCCTTCGACACAGTTGCTTTCCGTCGACATCAACTCATTATTCGGAGAGTTGATCGAGAGACAGTACCTTAGAGCTTTCATGCCTCAATGGAAAGTTCTTCGCACTCAATGACAAGTTCACATCATTGGCTTTCGATCGAGTGATATCATGGGTGTTCGACTTTAGTTCCTATATTCACATTCCTTGAATTGTGCTGATAGTACCTAGAGGCCCATTGTCATTATTGGTGGTTTCTCTCATGCTTGTTAACAGTTTACATCATTGACTGGTAATCAAGCGACTTTCTAGCATGTTCGACATCAACGCATCTATTCGCATGCTAGGATTTGTACTTTGATCAGGTCGTGTTGGAGTGCAAGACCCTAGACTCAGATCACAAAAGTCCAGGTTGCAAAGTGGTGTGACATGGCTATGATGATATGCATGTCTCTATTAGATGGCTGGCTACGACCAGACCATGAGTTATCATATATGATCCTCTTCGACGGATGGCTACGCCCATACCTAGATCCATTTACATGATCATTCTCTGGATGGTTGCGTCCATGCCACGATTCATGTATCATTTGACAGAGATCTTAGTTTATTTATATGTATTTGTACTTTCTTGTAGGTTTTCTAACGACAGACTCGTTCCCCACACTGATTTATAAAGCATCTCATCCCTCACTCTGGCTTGGCCTTCACGCTTTGGGGGCATCTATTACACATCATTTTGTCACTGTCCTTGTACTCCCCGTTCCTTGATCTTGGAGGACCCCTACAAGGAACCCCGCATGCTTTGCCTTCATGAATAAACTCCCAATATGTCCCTCTTCATGAGCAGATTATTTCCCTTTTGCACCATTGCCCCTGAAACTTTTGTTTTGCCCAGTTTACAAGATCAATGCTAATGCCTTCTTCTCCTCTGTGCCAATGTGTAGATATTAGCACTATTCCCCGCGTTGATCAGTGCGACTAAGCTATGTTCCAATCATGTTGGTCCTGTTATGGAAAGTTTTTCAAATTAGAGACGAAACGTCCAACTCTAGAAGCTTCGTAACGGAAGTCTAGTAAATGGTTTGGCATAATGGGATTGAGGATGATAGTTTGGACTCCTTTCCCCTATAATGATGGAACTACCTCAAGGGATCAACCTTTCTCCCATGAGAAGAGGATCCATCTCCCATCCATATTTCCTATATAAACCTCCCTTCTTCCCAAGCACAAGCTAGTTAGAGTGTTGGTTGAGTCTGAGTATAATATTTTGATTAGACAAGCAAGATATTACTAGTTGTAGGCATCTAGTTGTGTGAGGGAGAAGTGTGTTTGGTTTGGAGTGAAGTCTAAAGGGAAGAGCCTTTAAACTATTGTTGTTTGAAGCCATCATGGAATGCTAGCAGAAGTGTGTGCAAACCTGGTCTTGTTAGAGGAATACTGTGATGTCAAGACGAATGGTTGTAATCTCTCTTTGATATTAATATATGCAACTATTGATTGATTTCCTACATGTTTTGTAATATTACATATTCGTGTCTTGATGCTTCTTGACTCATTAAGTAGGTTGAATTGCAATTTTTCTATTATTGTGTTTGTGTGTTTTTGTTGTTTACTTGTTTCAAGAGCTTGAAGAAGGAAGTGAGAGATTGCTAGAGCAAGCAAGTGAGGACACCATCAAGCAAGATAAGCGACCAAGAGGTAGGCCCTCTTGATTGATTCTAACCTAAGGAAATCTTCCATAGAATGTATCTGTTGTGGCTAGACCCATTTTCGGCTAAAGAAATTCGTTCATGTCCGCACTTATAATTTTACTTCGCCACACCAACACAAGATTATTGACCAGGTATTTTAACGCAAAATGATTTGTATACATCTTAAAATGTCCACCTAGCAAATAGTGCCTGAACGTTTTGAGCACATATACCATGGCTAGTCCTTTGCACTCTGTAGTGGAATAGTTATTCTCAGCCTTGAACAACTTCCTGCTCGCGAATGCTATAAGATGGTCCAATTCCCCCTCGCCTTCCTATGTCAGCACGGCCCCTAGCACAATACATGAGGCGTCAACATGCACATGAAATTCCTTCTTCCAGTTCGGGAAGACTATGATTGGCGCGGTGACCATTTTCTCTTTCAGCACATCCAAGCTCTTCTGGCATTCATCACTCCAACAGAGCGTAGCATCCTTTTTCAACGATTTCTCCATGGGCGCAGTGATCTAGGTATAGCTCTTGATGAACTTCCTATAATATTTAGTATGCCCTAGAATTGTGCACAACTGTTTCACATTCCTTGGCTCCTCCAAGTTTATTATCACCGCGATCTTCGCGGCATCTACCACTAATCCTTGTCTACATACCACATGACCCAGTAGGATCCTGAAAGGGACACAAAATAGACACTTCTTCAGATTGAGTGCGATCCAGTATCTTAGACATGTATCTCAAATCAAGTGTAGACTTGCTACATGACGCTTGACCAATCCAAACATTGTCCAATCATTAAAGTATACCTCAAGAAACTTATGAAAGAAGTCTTTGAATACCGCAATGACTACGTGCAAAAATATTGCTGGTGCATTCTTCAACCTAAAAGGCATTACAGTGTATTGAAAACATCCCCATTCATTCATGAAGGGCATCTTGCTTTGATCCTCAAGCATGATTTTGATCTGATGGTACCCAGAGAACCCATCAGTGAAAGAGGATGCTTCTTGGCCGCCTATGTTATCCAAGACCTCATTAGTGAACGGGATCAGGAAGGGATCATGTATGCAAGCATCATTCAGCTTCTGGAGATCCACGGATATCCTTATTTATTGTTTTTGTTTCTTTTCCTGAACCACTATTGGGCTTACCCAATCAGATTCTACCACTAGTTCAATAATTCCTGCTATGAGCATCTTATCTAACTCAACACGAACCCTTTCCTTATACTTAGGATTAAGGAGGTAAGGTATTTTTTTACAGGCTTCGTGTGTGGTTTCATGGTGATCTTCATGACACCCAAGTCTCCTATTATTCCTTTTAAATCAAAAAACTTCATGGGGAACAAGTCCTAATATTTGCAGATGAGCTCATCGACCTTGTCTACTATTGCATCATCCCAATAGTCCCCAATCTTTGCAAATTTTGGTTCCACCTCTGTGCCAATGTTGACCTGCCTGATTTGCAACGGCGCAGTTATGTCAGGATCCTCTATCTGTGGACCTTCAACCTTGAAATGACCTTCAGCTTCTAGAATATTAATCTTTCATGGATCCTCGTCTTCTTCTTTAGTGGTCACATTATAGCATTCTAGTGCGTGGCTCCGTTAGGTAGTCCAATCAAGTTGGACCAGGTCCAAAGGATCTTGTGGTATCCTAAAGATCGCTACTTTAACCTCCTGTAGCGTCATATCAATACAGTAAAACCCATCCTCAAAGCTAAACGTTATTATAAATACTTAGCGCAAGACATCCCACTCTTTAGTTCCATGGTAGAGCACGGTTTCCAAGTACTAATTCATTGGTATGATGCCCAGGGTATGATAAAACAGATGTACCAATTCAGGTTGGGGCTCCACTCCATAAGCCTTAGTCCATTTGGCCAGGTGATCACATGGATCATCCCTTCCATCATACTTATCTGTCATCCACACTTTTGGTTGCCCAAAAAGTATTCTCATAATTCTCCTATAGTCGCACCAATCACTGAAACTATCCTTGTGTGTACTCCACCATCTTGCGGGCGTAGCGTGCATTACCGATTACAAGGCCTAGAAGCGATGTTTCTCCAGCACTTCTCTTTCAAATGCATCCAAAAAGAAATCAACATCAGTTAGCCCATCATAATGAGGCGGGTCCCTAACTTCATATGGCACACAATGCAATGGTTTGGTCATCATATTACAATGCAATGTAGATACTTCATGCAGTTGGTTCGGCCAGTGCTCTAATTATTCATCTGAATCTAGAATGTAGGAGCTTTTGTGGTCCCATGCAATACGACTGTCTACTATCGGATTCACCCAATCCTAGTCTCGTGCTATTATCTTGTAAATCTGGTCCAGTTCATCATCACTTTCATAATCCCGGACTAGTTCTATATAGCGCGGTCCCTCCCTGGGATCTAGCAGCACCACCACTCAGAGTGACTTCTTTTCAAATATCAATTTTTGCTTCTTCAGGTTGATTACCCCATTCATGTCAGTGGCCCAATTAATTCCAAGGAGCACAAGGTAGGGATTGTTATCATCCACAATCTCTATTACTTCAAAATCCGCTAGTGCGCTCGCACCCTCGATGTCAACTATGACCCCTTGCATTCTCCCCATTGGGATAATTTTATGTTGATTCACCATTCTTAACTATATCAGAGACCACTGGAGCGTAGGTCTCCCCATTCTATCCCAAGTCTGTTTTGGAAAAACATTCACATTGGACCTTAGATCCATGATAACTTGGTCCATCTCGTACTCCCTTATCTGTGCAATGAGTCTCATTTCACACTCGGTCCTTGCCTTGTGCTTTCCAAGCTTCCTGACCATGCGCAATTCACCAGTAGTGCCATCCTTACCAGCACACCGATTGATCAGTTCCTGTAGACCCTTCATTGCCTTATTGTCATGGAGCAGCTCCATGCAGGTCTCCAAGAATGTGGTAATCATGGATGGGTCCATTTCTTTAGTTGGTTTTTCCTGACTTCCTAAGGTAGAGACCTCAATGAAGCTTTTATTTGCTTCCATAAATGTTTCTTTTGTGTGCTCCAGATCAAACCCTGTCTCCATTTCTGGTGCTTTTTCAACCTATTCACCTTCTACAGGTTGCTTTCCTTTATCCTCCCCCATCGTAGTTCTTCTTCGCAGCATAATTTTTACATTAGGGTCTTCCTCGTGGGGCTCAACCCTCATCATCTAGAGGTTCAGCATCGACTGCGGAGGTTGCGCCCCCTTTCCGCAAATCTTAGCCAATAATATTGGGCAATCCTCAATCGCATGGTCAAACTGAGTACAGTAGCGGCATGACAATCGCATCAGATTCAGAAAGTCCCTCGCGTAGTGTCCTGGGCCTCCACAATTGTAAAAAAACAGTTATCCTCGGCCTCGAACGTGCTCCTGATACTCACCTTGCATTCCCCCAACGCCTTGATCTGGAGGCCGCGTTTCTGTTTTCACCTTGTATGCAGGTGTCTTGTCCATCATCAATTCATAACTTCAGCAATTACGCTCATCATGGCCTATTTATTGACAAAAATTGCAAAAGTGTTGTTGTGGTGTCTACACGAATTTCTGAAGCAAATGGAAATTGTTAGTGGCATGTTTCCCAGCCACCTGGCATCTTGGCCCTGTTGCGACCTCCAGTCGTAGAGGCATTGGTCCTCCTACTACAACATAGTTTGCGAAGACTAGGCAGTGATCCTTGTCATGCCCTTAACCCTTGCATTTTAAGCACCAAACTTCTTCACGTGCCTCTAACCGAGTTATTCTATCTTGCTTCAAACTTTGCATTTCGAGACAAAGGTTTTGCAACTACACATGAATCTGTTGAACCCCCAGATTAGCATCCTGCATTGGCGTCTCATGCATCCTCATCACGATTTACAGAGCTTCTTCCTAGGTCTCAATCTTCTGTTGTGATAGCACAACTCCTAAGTGGGGCAGGAGTGAGGCCACAAACCATTCTCGATGTTGCCCATCAGTTAACTTCATGTTGGCTTCATGGATCATACACTTTAGTATTTTATCCAAATCCCAGGGCATCTCCCATGGCTTCATCATGATCTCCTTGAATCCTATAATCAATTGTGCTTGAGACTTAGGTCAAGTGAATTCTCTATTTAGCGCAGACTGGATATCTACCAACGAAGACATTAGGTTATCAGTACTTTACTTAATGTACAACATTAGTGCGCGGTCCTGTAGAGCACTAACCAGTGTATCTTTCTTCACTTGATCATCTGTGATACCCTGGGCTTCCCATACAGCCTTTGTTGGGTTGTGTTATATTCTTTCCACATAGTTAACAGGGGGTTTGAGGGGTACCCGTAACCCCACTTTATGGGGTCCGGGGCAGCGCCCCGGCAAATTTTGGTTTTGGACCCTATGTTAGGTTGGGCAGACCCACCTATGGTTTTGTGCATGATTTTCGCACATGTTTTTTGGACGCGATGGTTTTCGGTCCATGGTATTGGATCGATGGTTTTTTGGTCCATGGTATTAGACGTGATGGTTTTTCGGTCCATGGTATTGGATGCTTCGGCATGTATAAATATGTATTGTAACATTGAAAGGAATATAATGAAAAATCAAGCTGGTAGTCTCGGTTTTGAGATCCAGTGGGAAATCTCTGTGTATATGTGTTTTATGTGTTATGCTCTCGCATTTTTATTTTTCCTGTGATTTAGAATTTGTATGCAGGTAATTTCTGTACGGGGTTAAAACCTACAAAAAATAGATATTGGAATGACATGTTGATGATGTCTTTCATATGAGAAAGAACCTAAAGTATTAATGTGAAATAAGTTATTTCACATAAATGAATATGGAGACCAACAGAGTAAGTGTTTGTAAGGTTAAAGGTTGAATGGCCAAATGTTGTGTGAGAGAAAGAGAAAATCTCTTAGAAGGTGAGCTAAATTTTATAAGCCTATGATTAGGCTTTAAGAACTAATGTCTAACTATTTAATTGAATAAAATGGACATGTTGTCATCTTTGAAAAAAAAAAGGCATGACTTAATATTTTAAAACTAGTTGAATCTCTTATGAAGGACAAGTTGTACATAGGTCTATGTGAAGGCCAATTGAGTAAATGTTTGTAAAATCAAGACATTGAATGGTCTTATCATGTCAGTTCAAACAAAATGCAAAAAATTGATATTTCATAGAAGATGGTCCCGTATGTGGACTATGGAAAGACTTTTCAAGAGAAAATGGTTATAGGAAAAGATAAAAGCAACATATGCTCAAATAAAGACTAATTATGTCTTGAATGGTCATAAAATTGAAAGATAAAAATACTGATATTATTTATGTTGAGACAACTAGTATGCATAGAATTGCAATGGGAAGAGTCCCTTGGGCCATTAAAAGAAATAATTGGACTATTTAGATTGTTAGAATATATAATGAATTCTAATAAAATTATTGTGTATGATTGATATGTTCAATTTTAGTTTGAACTTGTAAAATTCCCTTACTAAGCTGAACCAAAGGTAGATTTGAATACAAAATCAATCAAGGAGGGATTAATTGGATCAATGTGAATATCTAGACACTGAAGTTACAATTTAGAGAAAGCTAGGAAGGGAGTCTTCCCTTCAATGATATTTTTTTATTGGTTGATATGCTTTCATAGATATGGAAAAAGATAATTTGTGAAATGAACTAAGCTTGAGAATGTTGTATTAGTTTTTAATATAAAATGAATTATATAATGAATTGGGTTGTGGATTTGTAGTGTTATAACACATAATTTAATTTATTAACTAACAATTTATGTGCGGATGATGTTGTGCATTAATTAAAAAAACATATTGTTCTCCAAAATTCGATATTAAAGGCAATTTGTTTGAAGTGGAATTTGAGGAAGTAGAAGTGTCTTTGGCCATTAAATATCTTGAGGACAATTACAAGAGGGTGTTTTTCAAGAAGAAGTTGAGTATACACAATGATGGAATCCATGTAAGTATGGAAATCTACCATGCAAAAACAATGGGTAAGTTGAAGGAATTGGGTAAGAATTCCTTCAAGATAAATTTATAGTTTGATGAAATGTTTTTCCATTTGGATGCATGAAATACATGGTACCCCACTTTAGATATGATCAAGGAAATAAGGTTCTAGCATATGATATTTGGTCAAAATATTAATAATATGTGCATGTGTGAGCTATCATAATGGACTCATAGGCAAAAATGGTATGTTCGATATTCTGTCAAAAAATGCATGGTCATGTGTGAAGTGAATGCAATGATTGGAGTGTATGCATGAGGCTATGGGTAATGGCACAAGAAATTCTAACCTTAAAGAAAACAATTTCATCAAATAATGATGAGTGTATAAAATGGTACCATATGCAAGAATTCTTGAAGGTTCTAGGCTAATATGAGTGACCTTGGAAATTGCTAATGCTATGAGTACCGGTCTATCACATGGACATGAAATTGTTCTGTATCATCCTTAATTGATGAGAATGTGCATGGAACTATTGATATGTAAATACTTGTATGGCATTAATACTCATTATAGTATGATAGAGGCATGAAACTGTGTATATGGAGAAATTGTTGAAAAATAATAATAATGCACAAGTTTGATGCATTGAATGGATGCATGCTTGCATGGAACAAGCAATTTCATGAATGGATGTCATGAAAAGAAGTGATTATTATTTTTTTGAGAAATTGTTGAGTTTTGAAGTGAGTGTTGCGAACCCCTCATCCAGAGAAAGTCAAGTAGGAAAATTCATTGCTAATAAAATTCTAAGATATGCATCTTAGTGGGGAGAGTAATTATGACACTCTCAACCTTGTATAACCATTTTAACTACTGTAATAAATGCTTGAATGCATTGTAAAGTTTTGGAATGGTTGAAAATAAAATACATGATGTAATAATGATGATATGTATTTATACAATGCAATGAATGTTTCATTTAAATTTGAAATGGTATGCAAATGAATATGATTGGATTGTTGAGTATATGACAATTTGGAGGTCCTTTTAGTGGTTGTAATCAATATTATATTAAAAGGATTTTATATATGAAGAATAATAATTTTTTGGCTAAGTGAAAATGTAGATTGTAGGTAAAATGACCATGGATATGACATTGATTGTATGTCCATAAGAAGGCTAGGTATTATCACCTACAAAAGATCTAGACATTATGAGAAAGAGTCTCATGTTTGTGAAATTTTATTTCTATATGAAATAGGTTGAAATCATAGAATCTTTATTTGAATTATAATGATTAATATCACGGGAATTGTATGCATGTGATATAGGTGAGATGATGTATATATCCAAGGAGGATAAATGATGGTTGTGAATATGAAATCCTGGGAACAAGGACATTGTGGTGACATTAGAACATTATGACATGTTATCTTAAAGAAAGCTAAAGCCTAACACCTTGGATATAATACTCTATAATTACTTGTACCCTCCCTATGGAAGGAAACCTTGGACATCGATAGATCACACAAGGGATTGTACAAAAATGAATGGGATGCCTAACCCTAGATGGTGATTAATTGGAAAAAAGAGGAGTCTGGAATGAACCTATTGTGGGATATTCATGTTACATGCTAGGTATGATCATGAGTGCATTTGGGTGTGCCTAAAAAAACAATGGAATAAAATTGTTTCCTGTGGAGGCCTTGTGAAGCAAAGGATAAGCATATAGAGAAGTAATGAATTGAACCTCAATATATTCAAATGCATGTTTTCCTTGTGGAAAATTAAGATTTCCTATGGTAAATTTAATGGCTATATATGAAAATGGTTATGATATATGTTTATGACTATAATTTATAGACAATAATAAAAATGTGTGCACTACATTGTAGGTATAGTTGAAGAATGAAGAACCAAACATTTTTGTACTAAAAGAAAACCAAGGACAATGTTATTCCAGGGGGGGAGGGGGGGGTGGGCAATATAACATCACAATTTATCTCCTTAGAATAAAATTGTAATTGAACTTGTTTAAAACCATGCATGGATATTTTTATTTTATGATACACTAATCACAATGGGTTAGATATACCATGGCATTATAAGCATTGTGAATATTTTACTTTTGCAGTTAATTATAAGGACCAAGACCAGTATACTATGAGCACTTTAGGAACTGTGATATGACAAGAGGTGAGATGTAAGGGAGTTTAAGGTATTTCTTTATTGTTCCTTTATCTATCCTACCTTATCATATTTACCATATTAAAGCTATGAGTACTGGAGAAAACCAATTCCTAAAGTTAATCGATCACTCTTATACTTTAGAAAGGTGTTTCCCCTACATTCTTAGAACAATTAGAAGTAATGGAGGGGCTTCCTATTTGGAGAAAAAGGCATGGAAAAGTCAAATGGAAAAAAAACAAGATGGGAAAATAGGAGAAAAAGGAATTTTTAGAGAAGTGAAGGGGAGGAAACAAAATTCCAAGAGTATATATATCAGACCAACCATGAAAATAAGTGTAGATACTTGTTGAAAGAGCTAGGAAACTAGGAAAATATACAATAAGTTTTGTGACAAATCTAGACTTTTATATGTAAAAGCACAAGATAAAAAAGACTTCTGAGGGACTGAGAAGAAGAGAAGGAAGTCTTTGTGTGTTGTGAGAGGAAAGTAATGTGGGTGTCTATATTTTCTCTATCCTATGAAAAACTTGGTAGTGGAAGTCACCTTGGTTAAATTTCTAATAGATTGAACTCAATAACATTGTTGCTACTTCACCATGGTCGTATTATAGCCTTTCCGAGGATTGGATTTTTACAACAAAACCACCTATGAATGGGTGGAATGTCTTAGTTAGTGTTTATTGCTAACAATGTTTATCGTATTCAAATAACTTTATATTTCTACATATGCTCATTCATTGTACTATTCTTATTATTAATTCTAAAGTACGTTGTGGGTAAATAAATAAAGAAATCTCTAGTTATAATTTGACTTATTAAACTATTAGATTTGTTACATGTTGATAAAAGGAACACTTATTTTATCATTATGTAGTTTCTTCTCTTTTCTGCTATGATAATTCCTATATAACTGGGTGTTTTCATTCTTATTAGTTTCCAATGATCATTTTCTTCCTTCCCTATGATATGTTCAAAAACTATGTATATAAAAATTACTTGTTCAATATATATGAATCATTGAATTGTTTAGTTATGTTGAAAAATTGTAACTAGGTTTGGTCTTCATTATGATGTAAATGTAATCATGACATTATATATTCTTTATAAATAAATAAAAAGAAATTATATTTTTCTTTTGGAGTATGGGTTTCATACTCACGTTTGAGTCAAAATCATGTTCTTCATGATTTTAGGTCTTCTAGGACTTTCTAGGTATTTCTAAGATAAAGAATAATATTAGTCATGTGACATAGTCCCATTTGGATTCATTGTAATAAAGAAAAAAAAAATTGTCAAGAAAAATCCATGGATAAGCCCAAGACCAAGTTGACCCAAGGAGCAGATCAAGTCAGGCTAAAGGCAGGAAATTTGATCCTCAAGAAATGTTATATAAAGGAGAGCAGTTCGACTCATTTGGCACACTCACTCAAGCAAGTTTGATCTGCAATAGTGAAGAAAGAAGACAGTAGCTGGAGGGATGAATAAGAAGGATAAAAGCCAATTTTTTTCTAAAGATCATCTTCTCTTGTTTCTCTCTAGGTTTTGTGAAGGTACCAGTTGTAGGGGAGCAAAGTTTTGTCACAGGAGGGAGAAATTATGTGAAGTAGTTTCAAGGGGGCGAAATTCTATGAAGCAATTGCAGGTGGTCAAAATTGCAACATCAAAGAAGCAGTATCAAAGTTCTGGAAGTTATCTCAAGGAATATCTTGTTGGGGGTTGGCTTGGGGCTTGGAGGGTTTGTTAGCTTTGGTATTTGGGTCTTGGAAGTCTATTTTGTAAGTAGATTCTAAAGAAGAAGATAAGCATTTTTTGGGTTTTCCCCTTGGAGGGGTTTTTCCCTGGCTTGGAGCCTATACCTTATGTACTTTGTCTTGGTGTGATCCTCACTATTTTGGTAATTGCTTAATGAACAAAGATCTAATAAAATAATAAAGGTCCAACACATATCACAAGTAATTAGGAAGTTAAGGAAAACCATTTAAATACATAAGTCTCATGATTTTCCAACCTGGTATCAGAGCTAAGGTGCAAGAAGGAGACTAAATATCACATCTTTGTTGGCAATATGGCAAGGGTTACAATGAAGGGTTTCAAGGTTATTGGAAATCTCACTATGTCTCTCAAGAATTTTCTATTGAAGATCGTCTCCAAGCTCACAAAGGAAGTAGCAGATGGAAGTTTGTTCTCTGCTTTATCTGGCATGTTCAAGGATGAGAATATATGGGTTATTGATAGTGATGCCTCCAGACATGTGACGGAATAATGTAGTCAACTCCAAACCCTATATAAGGGTAACTCATATCATTCAATCGAACTTGGAGACAATAAGAGCTATCCAATGAAAGGCATTGGATCTACTTCGTTGGAGCTCAAGTCCGGTGGAAGCATTCGCCTCATTAACATTTTATATTTCCAGGTTTGAAGAAAAACTTGCTTTCTATTTCTTGTCTATAGGATAAGGGTGATATAGTTTCTTTTGTTGACGATAGGTTTTGGTTTGGGGTAAGGGATAAAATATTGATGATGCTAGGGTAATTGGGATTCATGAGGGGACATTGTATAGACTCTATACACCTCTAGAACAGGCCCTAGTTTCTTCTAAACTATGGCATAGAAGGTATGGACACCTTCATTATAATATTTTTCCACCTCTAAGGAAAATGGTCAATGGCATCCCCAAATTGAAGGAAGAACATGAATGGACCTGTAAGGTATGTTCTCTAAGCAAGAACGTAAAGAAACCATTTTCAAGTAGTGACACAAGATCTAAGGAAATTTTAGATATCATACACTCAGATGTATGTCAACCTATGGCAATCAAGTCTCTTGGTGGGCATCAATATTATGTAACCTGCATTAATGATTACTCAAGGAATACTTGGTTATACCTTCTCAAGAATAAGGATGAGGTTTTTGAAAAGTTTTAGGAGTTCAAGAATGAAGTGTAAAACCTAACCGAGAGAAAGATCAAAAATCTGAGGTCCAAAAATGGTGGAGAATACACCTCCAAGGAATTAATAGCTTTCTACAAGGAAGCAGGGTTTAATAGGGAGCTCATTATTCTTTATAATCCTTAACGAAATGGTGTGGCAAAAAGGAAGAATAAAACTATTGAGAAATGTGTTAGAGTTATGCTATATGATCAAGATATCCCTAATTCCTATGGGGAGAGGCATGCATGACAATCATTCGCCTGCATAAACGAAGTCCTCATAGGATTCTCAACAATATGACTCTAGAAGAAGAATTTCCAGGAAAGAAGCCAAGTGTGGATCATCTTCGAATATTAGGGTGTCCTGTGTATATTCATGTACCCAAGGACAAGAGAAAGAAGTTGGATCCTACTAGTCTAAAGGGCATATTTTTTTGGTATAGTGCTTCATCAAAGGCATATAGAATCTATATTAAGGAGGATCGTCAAATTGAAGTAAGAAGGGATGTCATCTTTGATGAGAGCGTAGCTTACAAGAAATAAAAGGATGTTCTCGTTAACTCTGATGAAGAAGAGATATCTATCTTTGAGGATATCTCTAGGGACAATGATAGTGAAGATCAGACATCCACTCAAGAGAATGTTGAAGGTCCTTATGAACCTATATAACAAGTAATTATCCCAAAAAATTGAAAGAGGCATGTTTGGTTAAAAACTACTCTTCAAGAAGCAGAAGGACATACAACATCGAGAACCTCTAGGGAAAGTGAAATATCGAAAAGGTATTCAAGGTATGTTGCATACATGACAAGGCTTATTGAAGTAGAACATTCCTCCTATGAAGATGTAGCTAAACATCAAAAGTGGAGGAATGTTATGCAAGAAGAATACCAGTCAATCATGAAGAACGATGTCTAGGAAATTGTCCCTAGGCCAAGTGGCAAATCTATAGTCACTTCAAAGTGGATTTACAAGATAAATCATGTTCTATATTGGAGCATCGACAAATACAAAGCAAGGTTTGTAGCAAGAGGCTTCTCATAGAAATAAGGAATTGATTACAAGGAAACCTTTGCTTCTTCAGCTAGATATACAACAATAAGATCATGTGTTTCGTTGGCTTCTAATATGGGATGGAACATCCATCAAATGGATGTCAAGACAACTTTCTTGAATGGGACCATTGATGAGGAGGTTTACATTGAGAAACCTCAAGGATTTGAAATAAATCGCACGAAGACTCATGTTTGCATATTGAAGAAGGATCTATATGGCTTAAAGCAAGCACCTAGAGCTTGGTATGCAAGAATGGATGCATACCTATTGATACTTGGTTTTACCAAGAGTATTGATGATCCTAACCTATATATCAAGGTAGTCCAGGGTGAACCAGTTATCACAGTATTGTATGTGGATGATCTACTAGTCACAGGTGTAGAGCATCACATTTAGGAATGCAAGAAGAAGTTAGCAGTTGAGTTTGATATGAAGGATCTTGGGACTATGCATTATTACTTAGGACTAGAAGTATGATAAAAGCCAGGATACATATACCTTGGTCAAGGTAAGTATGTGATCTAGATACTTCAAAAATTTGGCATGATGGATTGAAATCCTGTGCTGACTCATATGATTACCAATTTAAATAAGTTGAGGATTTCATAATCTAGTCTCACGGATCCTAGTTGCTGCAGACAATTAATTGGGTCCTTTATATATCTGGTAAACACGAGACCGAACATTTGTTTTGTAATGAATGTCCTAAATCAGTTTCAGATGGAGCCAAAACATGATCATTGGATTGAATCCAAGCATATCATAACATATTTGTGTGGAACTATATATCATTTCCTCAGGTACACTGGTAATGAAATCGCACTCATGGGATATACAAATTCAGATTAGGGTGGCAGTGAGACATATGGAATAAGCACAATAGGTGGATGCTTCAGCCTGGGATCTTCCATGGGTCTCATGGATGAGCATAAAGCAAGATACAATTGCTTTGAGTAGTGTTGAAGCTAAATATGTTGTTGCAAGCAAGGTCTGTCGGGAAGCGGTTTGGCTCAGGAAGTTGTTATTAGACTTATTTGAAGGATTTCTTATCCCTACATGGATACATTGTGATAATGAGAGTTTCATAAAATTGACAGAATACCTAGTGTTTCATGCTAAGACAAAGCATATAAACAACAAGTACCACTACATCAGAAGCTCGGTACGTTGGGGTCATGGAGCTACATTATCTACCTATAGGTAATAGACATACTAACTAAAGAATTACCAAAAAATGAGCTTGAGTACCTAAGAGGTAAGCTTGGTTTGGTTGATATCTCTTCCCTAATTGAGAGGGAGTGATATCATACAGTTCTTGTATTTATGGGTCAGGCACTAGACTAGGACTAAACATTGTAAGTCTTAATGAAGGCCATAAAGAAATAATGGAGTTTGGAGGATTGGATAAGCATCTAGATTGGAACTTCTTATGGATTGTAGAAACCAGGGAAACAAGTTGTTGACCGATGCTCTTTGAGGATGAGTTAGGGCATCCAAGATAAGAATAGTCAAAGAGGACCAATATGCTTTGAAAACCTAGGTTTGGGAATCCAAGATAAGAATAGTCCTAAAAGGAAATACCTTGTAAACATCTAGATGGGGTATGTGCCTTGTGACATAGTGTGGAAGCTCACATAAAGCCTCCCAACATAGTGCTCATAATTAAAGATGAGCTTGTCTAGTTAAGGCCTTTAGGGATAGTGTTGGTTATGATAAATATGTTTGACAAAAGATGGTTTATCAATCCAACTCTTGTTATGAGAATGCTTCAAGATTGAGATTCCTTGTACCATGAATACCTCCCTAATTAAGAGGGAGTGTTGAAAATTGTAACTAGGTTCAGTCTTCATTATGATGTAATTGTAATCACAACATTATATATTCTTTATAAAGAAAGAAAAAAGAAATTATATTTTATTTTTGAAGTATGGGTTTCATACTCAAGTTTGATTCAAAAGCATGTTCTTCATGCTTTTAGGTCTTTTAGGTATTTCTAGGATAAAAAATAATATTGTTCATGTGTCATAGTGCCATTTGGACTCATTGTAATGAAGAAAAATATTTATTTTGTCAAGGAAAAGCCATGGATAAAACCAATACCAAGTCAGCCCAAGGAGTTGATCAAGCTCGCCTAAAGGGAGGGAATTCGACCCTCAAGAAAGGTTATATAAAGGAGAGTAGTTTGACTCATTTGGCACACTCATTCAAGAAAGTTCAGTATGTAATAGAAAATAAGGTAAAAAGTAGTTGAAGGGACGAAGAAGAAGGATAGAAGCTGAAATTTTTCTAAAGATCATCTTCTCTTGTTTTTCTCTAGGATTTGTGAAGTTGCTGGGGGGCTGAAGTTTTGTTGCAGGGGGCGAAATTTTGTGAAGCAGTTGCAAGGCGTTGAAGTTTTGTTGCAAGGGGGCGAAACTATGTGAAGCAGTTGTAGGGGGTCAAAGTTGCGGCATCAAAGAAGCAATATCAAAGTTCTAGAAACTATCTCAAGGAAGATCTTGTCGGGGGTTGGCTTGGGGCTTGGAGGGTATGTTGTTTTTGGTCTTTAGGTGTTGGAAGTGTCTTTTTTAAGCATATTCTAAAGAAGAAGAGAACCATTTTCTTGGTTTTCCCCTTGGAGGGGTTTTCCCGTCGCTTGGAGCCTATATCTTATGTACTTTTTCTTGTTGTGATACTCATTGTTTTCGTAAATTCTTGATGAACAAATATCTAATAAAATAATAAAAGGCCAACCATATCAGAAGTAATTATCAAGTTAAGGAAAACCATCTAAATACATAAGTCTCCTAATTTTCCTACAAGTTCTAGGTTGTAGAAATTTCTTTTTTATTTTTTTAATGAGAAACGAAGAGAACCTTCATACATATTTATTGAAATACAAATTTTGTTTAGTTGTGTAAATAATAATTGACCATAGACTACAAGTTCTTTGAATCTTGTCAAGTCATATAAGGATTCTACATTCACAATTTTACCTGAAGGTCTATAAATAGTTTTGGAAAACCTGAGGATTGGAGGTTTTTATCCTTAGCCCTTGTTCACATGGGCCAGTGGGGGTCATGACTACAAGATTACTAAAAAGGGAATAAATAACAAAATATAAATATCTAGAAAATCATTTTCCATGATTTACCATGTATTTCCCTAGCAAATGATAGAATCTAGATAATTGGATGATCCAGAATCTAGTAAATTATATCTTTCCATGAGTTCCAACATATTTTCCCAACAAATGACAAAATCAAAATATCTGAATGATTTAGAATCCAGAAAATATTTATTTCCTATTAGTTACTAGGATTATTCATGTCTATTGAGAGTATCCATACATCTAGAGGCCATTAATTGATAGATTCGAAAATATGAAAATACAGAACTTATCTAAACTATGTTTTATGGGAAAACCTAGATCTAGATGCTAGCAAGGTAGGATATGTGGTGGGAATGTGGAGACATTTAACCTAGAGTATGATGTGGCTTATGACATGTTACTGATGACGTGATAGTTTTAGGTTTGATGACGCTAACATGGTATGTTGATGTGTCATGCTAGCATCATGTGTTTATGTAGCATTTTAGTATGAAAGAGATGTCATGGAAGATTATGTGGCACCTACATGGTGGGGTTGATGCAGAGGTGATGAAATGGGGCACAAGATCCAAAAATATAGCTTTTGGGGAAAATTGACTTTCAATATTTTTGGATCTAAATGTGAGTGACTAAATCTAAACCAAAATCTATTAGTTATTGTTACCATGGAATGTTCTTGTCTTTTGAAAAAATTGTTAGCCTAGAAAATTAGCTTTTTGAAAAATGGCCATTAACATTTTTTTCAAATCCATATATAACTAATAGAACCCCAACCAAAATCTATTAATTGTCATTAATATGGAGTGTTCCCTTTTTCTAACAAATCTAGAAATCTAGAAATCCATTTTTTGAAAAATGGTCATTTAGGTTTTTTTTCAATATCTAGACATCCTAAGATTTGACTCATTGACCATAGAAAATACTAAAAAATATGGATTTTTCAAAAATGTTCTTTTAGTATTTTTCTCGAATCCATATGTGACTAGGTAAGATGATGTGCCTACTTTGTGGAGGTGGCATGATGTGGTGGTGACATGAGGGTACAAGAATCATCATGTCTTAGCCACATGTTCGATGACAAGGCATACTGCAATGGTGACATGTAGGCATAAGGCTACCATGTGTCGGCCATGCGTCATATGTTGATGTGGCATAAGAAAATGGAACTTTTGAGGGTCATAACATTGTCTCCAAAACTTAGATGTGGATGAAATTTTTATTATTGGAAATCTCTCAACAAGCAGAAGGCCATGGTGATTTCAAAGAAGAAGTTTAAAGTTCTAAAAAGAAGAGGAATACCCCATCTATGTAGGGTATATTAAAGAGTTGGGAATTAAGTAGAACAATGAGACAATAGAAAATAAATTACCTATCAATTTTTGTATACAATCATTCCTTGTATTAAATTTGGTTATATTTATAATTTTTAATAATTATGGTGTGTTACAACTATCCCAATGAATCTTGGAAAGGCAATGATGATGAGCCTCATCATTGGGTAATTATATGGGCCTTAATTCACCTCCTAGCTTATTCTAACCAACTATTCTCACAACTTATTTCATACTTTTGATTATTATTTGTTTATGAGATGAGTAGAGTTGGATATTTTGCTTTGTGGTCTAATGTGCATTTAATGCAGGATTAAAGGATAAAAGCAAGGAATTTTGGCAAAGACCTTGGTCAAAGATCAAATGGGACAAGGGAGCGGAATTATAGGAAGTAAATCCTCCTCATTTACTACCCCTCGATTCGAATATTCCTCCATCAGCTCGGAGTGCAAACAGCCAAATCATGAGGACTAGAAGGCAGTCGAGCAAGTGAAAGAAAAAGCACCAGTTTATCTCAAGTTTGGGAGCCGAGCCTCCCTAATTTTAAGGAAGTCGTTGGAGACTTCAGATGTATAAGTAGAGAGGACTACAACCTCAGTAGGATTTGGAATTTTTATTGTAAAACTCTACTCTATTTTCGAGATGCAAGACTTGTGACAGTTTTTTATGTAATCCATTGTTTTGATAATAAGAATGAGTTTTGTTTTGAGCCAGCACTAAGTTAACTCAAAGGGCTGAAGCTCTTGGATTAGGGCCCAACCCTAGCAGCCAAGGCTCCTCTTTATTTTACATGTATGCTAGCATATATTCATAGTTTCATTGTTCATTTGCTTAGTAGCTGCATTTCCATTATAGCAGTGTAGATTAGATTGGTTGTATGTTAGTTTGTTTCCGTTTGTGCTTTCTTTCAGTTAGTAGGCTAGCAAGGAGAAAAAGGATCACCATAAGGTTATAAAAGGTGCCTCGACCTCACTTCCTCCCTCTAAGACAATGACTTGAGGAAGAGACCCTTCAGCAGCCCCAAAAACACAGATTTCTAGTTCTTGCATGAACTTTGGAGTTTATTGTCTTGATTCAGCATTTGGTTCATTTCATTGTCATCTTTTTCCATTACTCCATTTCTGAAATAATATCTCACTCATGCTTTCATTACCTTCAACACTCTCTTCATGCATAATATAAACAATTGATTCATGCTTTTTTAGTTTATGAAAATATATCTTGTTGCATAGTTCTTAGAAAACACACATGTTTTAAGCACAACAAGTACTTTAGGAGGAGACCCAGAATTCATCACCAGCAGCCACCTTCCACTTCATCCACCCTAACCATCTCTTGTTCCACCATCACCCTCACTATTTTTTTTGTCATTTTTTCATTGATATTCCCCTAGATACATTGAATGAACCTAGCCATCTCGAATCTTGGATATTGACTCATAAGTGTTCCTAGACCTTCTAACACCCCATCCCACTCATCATACACCTTTTCCAAGCTTCCCAACACCTCCAACACCTCACAATTATCTCTCATCCATATCTTGTAGGTTTCATGTAATTGATCCTGTAGGTTCTAGTACATCCTATAGGTTTTCCTGAAACAGCCTGTTTTGAGACCGAATTAATGGGGAACCTTTAGGAAGTCACAAAAAGCCTCCTAGGACCCTTCCACACCATCCAACCACTCCATAAGCCTTTTAGACATACTCATTCATCTTTCATCCACCTGTCACATCCACAAGAACATTTAATTTGCATACTTGATTTTGCAAAAAAAACCCAAAAAGTGAAAACAAATTTAGTTTAGTTTTCTTGCTTACACATTAGTATGGTTTGATGCTCTTTACTTATATAGCTTAGATAGTAGCATTATGTTAGTGTTGTTTTAGCAATTCTTCTTAGCATAGCTGTTTAAATGGTTAATTAGGATATGGTGTGACTTAGCACTACATGTTGTTTTCTTCCTTGCTGCAGTAGAGTAGCTCTCTTAAAATAGATTTTCTCTTCTTCCATCAAAGAATCAAGCTTCTTCTGACTCTATAGAAGTCTGGCTTGGAACCCCTAGGGTCTCTCGCCAGATGAACAGTGACAACATGCAAGACCTTCACTTTTACTTGTGCATATAACATTTTCATCTCCAAGTTTGTACGAACCTCGGGTTGATAAGTAAAGCCGGTAGCCCAGGAGTTGCAGCATCCTTGCTGCAACACTGGTGTTCATCACTTTTTGGCGCCATTGACAGGGAGGTGTCTGAGTAAAATGTGATTACTGCTTTCTTTTCTTCTATTTCTTGTCTTCAATTTTCTGCCATTAGTTTATTTCTGCAAAAGTAATCTAGTAGCTTCCTTTCTTTCATTTGTCATTATTTGCTTTCCTTTCCATTTTGCAAGTAAAATTTCAATTCAGCGAGTAGCGTTTTCATTCTATCAGCAATTTCATTCAATCAGCAATTTCATTTCTGCAAAGTACTTTCTAGCCTAAAAAAATTTACAAAAACCAACCCAAAAACATTTCCTTTCATGCCTCGTAGGAATAGGGACAATTTAGGGAAATTTTTGCCAAATACCCCCACTGCATCCAACAGCCAACCCTCTCTCTTCTTTGGTGGTTGTGAACTAGAGGAACCTTTAGGTGAGCAACCTTACATATTTGAAGAACCTACAGAGGAAGAAGAAGAAGAGGAACCCATTGCTACTAAACCAATGGCTGAAAACCGAAATGACAGAGGGAATAGAGAGAGAGTTGAGGGTGCCTTCCCCATCAGGGAAACCAACAGGGACACTAAGATGAAGAATATAAGCCCCTCTTCCCTACCTCATTTCCATGGCCTGACCACAGACGACCCCGACACTTTCCTATTTGAGTTTGTTATTATATTCCGAACCTATGACTATACAGATGATGAGAAAAAGTTAAAACTATTTCCATCTACCCTCAAGGATGCAGCATTGCACTGGTTCATGGGTTTACCTGGAGATAGCATCACAACTTGGGCTCAGATGCAACAAGCTTTTAACAAAAAATATCGGGACTATTGTAGGTCAAAGGATACAAAAGAAGAAATTTTCAGGATGACCATGGGCTAGGATGAATCCTTAGAAGACTACGAAGAAAGATTCCAGCACACTTACAAAAGGGCCAGGCGCACACTTGACCCTGAGTCCCTAAAGCTGGTCCTGCTCAGGGGAGTAAGAGAAGACCTTCTGGATACCTTACACTTTTTAGCAGGAGGAAATATCTACCAATTACCCTATGAGTATATCAAGACTGTCTTTAGAAACCATTCTAGGGTAGCCAGGAAAAAGGGTAGGGGTAGTCAATCTATGACCAATACATCATCTTCCAACTCATCCATCAAGGGTGAAATTGGAAATATGCTAGAAGATTTCAAAAGTGAGATGCTACAAACCCTTGCCTTGCAATTGGACACCATGAACATAAAAAGGAAGCAAGAGGAAGTAGAGAGATCCTTGGCCATCTTTTGTCCTAGATGCACCAGGAGGCATCCTAGGAACGAATGTCCATTGAACTGTATTGAAATTTGCTCGGTCTGTGAAGAAAAACACTCCACAGACAAGTGCCCTTCTTTACCAAGACTCAAAGTTGTATATTAAGGAGCTGAAGGGGTCACTGATCAACTTTGCTACATCAACCAAAGGAGACCTCTTGGGCCAAGACCATACCAACAGGGCATGCAAGGTTCATCCCATGCATATTACAACCCCAACCAAAACACAGCTATACCTTCTTGGGGACCCCCTAATCATCCTTCTTGGCCTACGCGCCCTCCTTGGTCCTATGCATCTCAGTATCATTCCCAGTCAGCCAATCAGTCATTTCAACCTTACGCTCTACCACAACCTCAGTGGAATACACCACTCCAGGCGTGGAGGCCCAATACAACAATGCTCCAGCTCTATTGCCTCCACCACCTGCCCAACCACAACTCCTACACTTTGCTCCACCCAAGAAACCCTAGATGCCTGCCCAACGAAATCTGAACCCGAACAATAGGCAAGCTCAGCAAGTATACAGTGGAGAGACATCATATCCAGCGTAGGCTGTGGAAATCCAGGAGATTAACCTAAGATCTGGGAGAGTCCTCCCGGATAACCAACCTACCCCTCCACATAGGGAGGTTGAGAAAGAAAGAGAGGAAAGAAACCTTAAAGTAAATCCACCCTTTCCTGAGAGATTAGCCCAACCACTCCAGCCTACCCTAGAATAAACTAAACTTTTGGGAGAATTGAAAAATCTATGTGTAAATATCCCCCTTCTCCAGGCAATAAAAGATGTTCCCATTTACAATAAGTTGATTAAGGAGAAATGCTTCAAGCATCCAAGAAGAATAAAAAGGGATGCCGCTACCATTAATGTCATTGGGCAGTTGTATGATTTAATGCTTGGGCAGGTAATATGTTCGAAATATTTGGACCCTGGAAGCTCTCTAGTAGATGTGCACATCAATGCCAAAATTTTCCCACACACTCTGATCGATATTGGGGCTTCCAATAATGTGATGACCAAGGACACCATGCTCAAGCTCAACCTCCAAGGGTCATTGAGGAAAACCACAACAGTTTCGCAACTTGCAGACCGTTCCACAGTCACCCCTGAGGGAATTATGGAGGATGTGATGGTCTCCATCGACTCCTGGGAATACTCTGCAAATTTTCTAGTTCTCCAGCCTAAGGCTAAGCTTACTGGTTACCCTCTCATCCTTGGAAGGCCATGGTTGGCCACAACCGATGCTTACATTAGCTACAGAGCTGGGAATATGACCATCAGGAACGTGCATATGTCCAAGCAGTTAGTCCTATACCCTCCTACTCAACCTTCTCTAGAGCATGATTTACCTTTATGGTCAGAGGAGGAGGAAGAAGATGAGGTTTATTCTGCCCAACTTTATGCTTTAAAATCAACCATAGGAGGAGGACAACAAGATGAGGATGACTTGATTAAACACTTGCTCCAAAGTCCAACTCCTAGTTTGTTACCATTAGAAGAAGAATAAGTAAGGTAAACCTAGAACAATCATCCAATTGACTTATGCTTGGCCAATTCCAACCCACTCCGTTTCAAAACCATAGAATTTAGCCCAAAGAAAACCTTGAAAATTAATCCATATCTTTCTGCTCTCGAAGAGGAAAAGTTATGAAACATGTTAAAAGAAAACCTAGAAGCCTTCGCTTGGAGTTACAAGGAAGGGAGCACACCCCTTAGTGTGTACTCACCACATATACATCAAAGAAGGTTGCAATCCAGTCCTGCAACCACAAAGGAGGATGAATCTAGCTCTTAAAGATATAGTCAAAGAAGAACTGCAAAAACTGCTAGATGCAGGATTCATTTACCCTATCTCTGATAGTGAGTGGGTGTCTCCTTTAGTGTTAGTTCCCAAGAAAAATGGTAAGTGGAGGATTTGTGTCGATTATAAGGAGTTGAACAAAGCCACAACGAAGGATCATTTTCCCCTACCAATCATTGACCAAGTGCTAGACGGCTTGGCAGGGAAAAAGTTTTTTTCTTTCCTAGATGGATTCAATGGGTAAAACCAAATCCAAATCTGCCCAGAAGACCAGGATAAGACCACAATCACCTATCCTTGGGATACGGTTTCCTATAGGGTCCTTCCTTTTGGGCTATGCAATGCTCCTGCCACTTTCCAGAGAGTAGTCTTGAGTATTTTCACCAAATTAGTACATGATGCGGTGGAAATTTATATGGATGATTTTACACCTTGTGGCTGTGATTTTCAAGAATCCCTTACTAACCTAGGCAAAGTACTGCACAAATGCATTGAAATGAACCTGTCTCTCAGTCCTGAAAATCGTGAATTCTTAATGACTGAAGGGACCGTGCTAGGTCAATCGATATCTCATCGAGGACTACAGGTGGACCCGAACAAAATAGCCATCATCCAAAGGGTCCCACCTCCGTAAAAGCAGAGAGATGTTAGGAGTTTCTTGGGGTTAGCTGGATACTATCAAAGGTTCATAAAGGACTTCAGCAAGTTGGCCTCTCCTTTATTTGGGTTGTTGGCCAAAGATTCTGAGTTTATATGGTCCAAAAGCTGTCAAGAGGCCTTAGACATTCTAAAGGGTAAGTTAACCACTGCACCAATTTTCTGAGGCCCAACTGGGCCCTCCCCTTTCATATTCATGTTGATGCCTCACACAAATCCATAGGATCAGCCCTAGGAAACGTAGAGGAGAAACTTCCCTATGCCATCTATTTTATCAGTAAGAACTTGTTAAAGGCTGATCTAAATTATACTGTGACCGAAAAGGAACTCCTGGTTGTTGTGCATTCATTAAACAAATTTAGGCATTACATTACAGGCTATCAAACATTTTGCAAGTTGACCATGCTGCAATCAAATATTTAATGAACAAACCAGATGTGAATGCTCAAATTATAAGATGGTTTCTTTTATTATAGCAGTTTGATCTAACCATTGTTGATAAGCCTGGTAAGGAAAATGTTGTTGCAGACTTTTTATCTAGGGTGAATCTACCTACAGGTGAAGAAGGAATGGTGGATGACCAATTAAAAGACGAGCACTTGTTTGTTATTTCAGCTCTCTCCCCATGGTTTGTTGATATAGCAAACTATTTGGTATCAACACAGTTCCCACCAAACTTTCCCTCCAAAGAAAAGAGCAAGATAGTCAGGAAAAGTGCCCCCTTCACTTGGATTGGGGGAAATCTTTTAAAACTTGTCCCAGATCAAATCTTGAAAAGGTGTGTAAGGGAATAGGAATTCTTTGACATCCTTCTGACCTATCATGATGGGCCTTGTGGAGGTCACTTTGTAGTAAGGAGGAAAGCATTCAAATTGTTACAAGCAGGCTATTATTGGCCCACACTCCATCAGGATGTGAAAAATTACACTAGTTAGTGTGATCGGTGCCAGAGGATGGGAAAGCCTACTCCAAGAGATGAAATGCCCCTACAACCTCAAGTGACTTTCGAGCCATTTGACAAATGGGGCATGGACTTCATTGGGCCTATTGACCCTCCTTCAAAGAAAAAATGGTACATTATTGTGTGCATTGATTATTTGACTAAGTGGGCAGAAACCAGGCAGCAACATAAGAGAAGGTGGCTGGGTTCCTAAGGGAGAATGTATTCTACAAATTTGGGTACTCTAGAGAGCTAATCACAGACCAAGGCAACCAATTTACCTCCAACATGATTGAAGAACTGCTCAGCCATCACAAAATCAAGCATAGGACCTCCACTCCCTATCATCCACAAGCTAATGGGCAAGTGGAGGTGACCAACAGGGCACTGGAGGGCATATTAACCAAGGTAGTGAGCAACAGCAGGAAGGATTGGGCAAAGAAACTAGTTGAGGCGACCTGGACCTATAATACCACATGGAAGACCACCATTGGATTTACACCCTATGAGCTGGTCTATAGGAAAAAGGCCTTGTTGTCCATTGAGTTTAAATATAACACATTGAGGATGGCAGCCCAACTAGATTTGGACCTCAATCATGCACAGAAAGAGAGATTGTTCCAATTGAATGGCTTGGATGAATTCAGAATGCAGGCCCTCCTACATACAGAGATAGTTCAACTTTAGAGGAAGATATAGCATGATAAACATATTAAGGAGAAGAAATTTTAGGAGGGTGATTGGGCATTGTTATATGATTCTAGGTATAAATACTTCAAGGGAAAGCTAAGGACAAGATGGCTAAGACCTTATGTTGTGGAAATATGCCATTATAATGGTTCAGTGCAAATCAGAACTATAGATGAAGAAGCCATTCCATTGCTTATTAATGGGCACTGATTGAAAATGTACAAGAGACCTTTATCAGAACAAGAGCTCATTGACAATATCAATAAAACAATGATGATGGTGGAGCAAGTTCCAGCTCCTCCCCCATCAAGTCACTGAAAAAATAAAAAAGAATAAGGACTCAAGTGAAAACCTCCATGAGGCGCCTGAGTCCCATCTTTGGGTTGAAAACCTCATGAGGCAGCCCAATGATGAAAAAAAGAATAGAAAAAGAATAATAAGATCCCTGGGTGAAAACCTCCCTTGAGGTGCCCAAGGAAAACAGCTAGGGTGAAAACCTCTCTAAGGTAGCCTAGTTTTTTTTCAAAACAAAAAAAATGAGAGAGAGAAAAAGATAAAATTGTTATTTGTAGGTGGGCGAGAAAGACAGTCAAGAAGCAAAAAGAGGATCCAAAGAAAACCCTACCTCACACATATTCATCTCCTCCACTCCTTACCATGCATCCCTCCATCATTTCTATCATTTTTCCACTCCATTGCCTCAATTTATGCGAAGATTGTGTTTTCTACAAGATCCCTTGAAAACCTATAGGATGATCCTAGAGGAATTACAGTGGCCCAGAAAACCTACAGGAAGCAATCCGAGGGTACATGGTAGGTTTGTTGGGTCCCTAAAATTCATCCTAGGCATGATCTAACACCTCACCTCATCCACCATCATCATCCCTGCACTCACCATTCAAAACAAAACATATCAGTTTCAACAGTTTCTTCCAGTCATAGAAAAAAAAAAAAAAAAAAACAACAACAACAACAACAAAGAGGAGTAAGAGCATTACCTAAGTGTCCTTTGCTCTACACACACTCCTACTCCCTCTTTCCTTTCATTGCACCATCCTCACAGCCCCAGCCAGCAACATGATTAAAGAATTCTGAGGGAGAAGCAGCTACAGGACATCTTGTAGGAAATCCTGTAGCAACCTATCCCACATAATGCCAATCAACAGCTACAAGTCTTCACTAGGATGATCCAAGAGCTCAATAGCAACAAAAACATCAGATCTTTAGTCACAGATACCTGTAAAATACAAGAAACCATTAACATACAGCAAGAGGAGGAAGGAGAATGGCATGCAGCAAATAAACAATGCAACACCTCTGATCTTCGACAACTACAGCATGGCATCAAAACCACAGGAAAGTATCTCACTCACTCACCCATATGCATCATTTAATCAAAAGTTTTAAGGGTTATGAGATAGTTGGTTTATAATTGAAAAGGTGGCCAGTTAACTTGGCCACCTTCGTTCAGTCAGCACATGGAAAACTGGGTGTCCTCTCACACGTGGTTGTAGTCAACACAAAGACAAAGGAGGAGTAGGACAAGAAGTGGTTAACTAAGGATCTACGAGGTAGGAGCTGATTATGAGGAGTGGGAAATGATGAGGTGTCACCCCGAAACACCATAAAGGGAAATAAAACATCGTTCGCATGCATTCATGCATTCCACCTCCTCGAAACTCCCTCACTCAAGTCGCTCTCATAAATCTAGCGACCCATCGGAACAAAGGATCCATCGTTCTGTATGTTAGTGTCGGTCTTGAGCCCTCCATCGGTGATCAAAAGCTCTTTGCATATGCATAGGTAGGTGTCTCATCAGTATCAGTTTTGCATCCCGTTAGGCATGCCATAACACTGATGGAGGAGCTGGTCTTTGTTCCCTTCTTGGCTTTGCTGGATCAGGTCATATCATTTGAATGAGCTTGTGTTACACTTGTTTTATTTTTGTCTTGAAATCCCAAGTCTAGGTCGTGATGCCCGCTCTCCCCCTTCAAATTTTTATGAGATTATCAGGCAGAGAGAGGAGGAGAACCTCGTGTTGCAGCAAAAGCTCCAAATGGCTCAATGGACCATCACTTATCTAGAACAATGCACCAAACAATTAGAAGAAGAAAAAGAACTTGATGAGTTATGGAGGATCCGCAGTGATCGAACTTTGAACCGTAGGAGGCCCGGTGACCCATTGCCTGCTGATCGGGAGTCCATGCTTATCAGTGTGAATGCACATTTGGAGAGATTGTTGGAGAAGGCAAATTGTGACAAAGATCTGCTACGCAACATGAAAACACACTATTGGGCAAGATTGCATGTTTGCAAGGCTAGAATGAAAATTCTCCAACAAAAGCTGTCAGAGGCCCGGAAGAAGAAGAAAAGGACAAATCCACTCCCCATCTTGGCTGAGGCATCCCTCACTCATCATGGTACTGATCAGCCTTGATCTAGCATCAAAATCTGAAAATTTTGAGAATTTTGGAGCATTTTGCAATTTTTTGGTAAAATTACAGGTTTTTCCCGTGTCGCGTCCGCGTCGCGCGCGCGGACATTTTGAAGGACTGCTCGGAATTTTGCAAACTTGGCATTTTTGGAAAGGGCATGCCAAGAGAAAAATTACCAGTACTCGGGAGAAGTTTAATTTTGAGATTTGAGCCTCCAAAAGCTTAAAATACATCAAAAAAATGACTTTCTGCCCACTTTTTGAGTTGCAGAAAGTGACCTTGGGAGAAATGGTTTTTGAGGGGGCAAAACAACTCCAAATTCAGAAATTCCACTTGGGATGGAAAGTAGACATACCAAGATTTCCAATGAGCCATATTTCATCTGATTTGGACCTGTGGAACCCACTCAAAAGTTGCTTCAAAGGGGCACGACCATTTGAACAGGGGGCGCGACCATTCGAGTCAGCTTTGCCAGAATTGACCTTTTTTGTCAAAAAACACTGTTTTGACTATGGTTGACCATTTTTACTTGTAGATGATGTATAAATGTAATATTTTCATGGCACTTTGATAGATTTTATCTCTCTTTACCCTTCTAGAAGCTTCCTTGATGTAAAAAGTGAATAATTAATGCATGAATCAGTTAGCTAAGTAATAGAGGCAAGTTGTTGGACTGCCTATTATCTAGTGTTTAATTTGAATTAGTTCAAACTGCTCCTAGGAAGCTGAGTTCGACCCCTAGAGGTGGGGAAAGGAGTTAGATGGTCTATATTATGCTCTCTCTTTCTCATTTTCATGGTTGGACTCTTGTGGGAGAAAGCTTTATTGTATATTGTACATCTATCTCTGCAATTTAAAGAAAGGAAGGCCAGGGTTTTGCAGACATCATTGTGGATTCTTGTGGATTGTTGTGTTGATGGTGTGTTCTCTACATGTTCTTGTAAGTCTGTTTATGTATTCCACATCTCTCTTTTGCTTCTATTTGGACAGATCAAGTGGTAAAGTTTGAATTCATGCTTTGACATGCTCAGCTTTTTAGTTTGTTCAAAATTTATGTTTTCTACTGTCTAGAGAGGACTCAAATGGTAGTTTGCCCTCTCTAGCTCCTTCTCTATCATCCCTGATCATCCATTTCAGATTAAAGCATCAGCACTTACTCCTACCTTGCCCCCAAAGATCCCCCTGCAAAAACTGTGCTCAATCCCCGCACCCTGAATTGCACTCCCTCCAATTGCCACCAAAAAACCAAAAATCTTTAAATCAACCCCCTTATCAATTTACTAGCCTAATATCTTTGATCCTAATTGGTCAGCTTATCATATTGAAAGATCTACCGAATCTGACCCGAGAGAGCCTTCTCATACCTCGTAGGGCTAGCTACGAGGTGAAATGGTTTGATGTAGCCTTGAGAGTTTGTCTATCTCAGCCTAGGTGAATTCCAAGCTCTAACACCTGGTATTTGTTATTAAAAGCTTGCTGCATCTGAGCCCAAGTTGTGATACTATTTCCAGGTAACCCCATGAACCAACGTATTGCTGCATCCTTGAGGGTAGAGGGAAAGAGTTTCAACTTTTTCTCGTCTTCTGCATAGTCATAAGTTCGACAAAAGACAACAAACTCAAACAAGAAGGTATCAAGGTCTTCAGTGGTCAATCCATGGAAGTGAGGTAAGCTTGAGGGGCTTATGTTTTTCATTTTTCTGTCCCCATTGGTCTCTCGGATGGGAAAGGCGCCTTCTATTCTCTCGTCATCACCTATGTCATTCCTGTGTTCGACCATGGTCTCAGGAGGAATGTTTTCTTGCTCTTCTTCTATTAGAGGATCTTCGTGTATCTCTGGAGGTTCACTACCACTGAAGAAGAGAGAAGGGTGACTCAGTGATGTGGTGGGGGTGTTGGTTAAGAATTTTCCTGAATTGTCTCTCTTCCTACGAGGCATGAAATGAAATATTTTCGGTTGAATTTTGTGTTTTTCTCTGCTTATACCTGCAAAATTGAAATTGATTGAACAACAAATTGCAACTAACTAAAGTAAACTTTGTTGGAATGAAAATTACAGAATTGAAATGAAAGCAAGAAATGACTAATCTATGCTGCTGAAATGAAATTGCAGAAATGAAATGCTAAGCTACGCTTGCGGAATTGAAATTGCAGAATTGAAATGTTAATCTACGCTTGCAGAATTGAAATGCTAGTCTAGGAAAGCAGGAAATGTCTAATCTAATTTTGTGGAAATGAAATTGCAGAATGGAAATGAAACAACTACTCTACTCTTGTTGAAATAAACTACTTAGCAGAAGGTTGCAGTAGAAAATAGAAGAAAAGCAGCAATCAAAAATACTCTGACGCTTCCCCAACAACGACGCCAAAAATATGGTGGGCTCTGGTATTGCAACAATGATACTGCAACTCCTGGGACTCCCTTCTTTACTTTTATCAACCTGGTTGTTCGTAACAAACTTGGAAGCGACGGTGCTATAT